>CM045742.1:2830000-2900000 GCA_024760905.1 Plotosus lineatus | reverse complement strand
CAAGTCTATTTTTAATTTTTCATCTATTTTTGCATGCAACTGTAATTTGAAATTACCCCTTTCGGCAGAGACGAGATAACTCGCCTTTTTTTTTTAAGAAAAGAAAAAGAAAAAGAAAATAAATTACAATCAAAAGAAATTACAGTCAGTGTGTGTGATATTTATCAAAACATGGAACCACACATAAAGGTACAAGGCACATCTTACACATATACCGTGACTCCTTCCTAATTGGTTTCCCTCTATGGTCACGTGACTCTGACTGCATACAACACATCTTTTTGTTGGATTTGCCTTTTTCTCTGTTGGCGGGATTTCCTTGGGAAAATGTCCAGGTGTATTCCGTGTACTTACTGCACCTGCTGATGGTCTACCTGGGGATCTCCGTGGTGGCAGTTCTGATCCATACTTTGTGATGATGTCACGTATGATTTGTAGATGAAATTTGAGATGTGTGAGGCATTATGTGCAATTTCTTGCGTCAATCAGTTCATCATCTTCACTTTCGCTTGAATATTCATTTTCTGATGAGCTGGCACTCTCATCAGACGTATCCAAGCCTCTAGGAGAAGCTTCAGTATCGCTGTTGTCATCACTGTTATCCATTGGGATAAGGGATGCCGAGAAATTTCAAGGAAATCGTAAAATACGAGGCCGAGAGTACCGATTCTAAAGAGCGCGACACGCCCCCTTTGACTCTTTGCGGGTTACTGAGTCGAAAACGTTTCGCCGCTTACCTCTTGTCTAACGTTGCCTTGAGATGCCATAGTTCATTTTTTTGAGGCGTATGATGATGAGTAGTGTACGATAACATCCTCAGGCATCAATAGAAATGACGAGTAAAGCCGCTTCCCTCTGGTTTTGAAAGCGTAAGTTTTGGCGAGTTAACTCGTCAATGACTGGAAAATACAATTTGGGTGATTGCGAGTATACTCGTCTCTGCCGGGTAAGGGGTTAACCTACATTTACAACTTAAATTTGCATTTTTGGCTCTATTAAATTGTATTCATTTATTCCCAGTAGTCTAATATTTTTATTATACGACTCTTGGCTGGCTGCACTGCTTCCAGTATGTATATGTGGAGGTTACTTTTTTTTTTTAATCCAATGAATTTCATCTTCTTTTTGTTGACATGTCAATCTAATTGGGCACAAGCCCTTCAGAATCAGCAGTGCAGGGCAGTAATCTATATCAGCAAAGGGGCTGTTTATTTAACCAATCAGATTTCATATTCAGCTCACATGGCCAGCTAGCAGGCTTATAGTAATAGCCGCAATTTTTCATTCTTAAAAATCAAATTTTCTTCTTCTTCTTCTCCTTTCGGCTGTTTCCTTCAGGGGTCGCCACAGCGAATCATCTGCCTCCATCTCACCCTATCCTCTGCATCTTCTTTTCTTATACCAACTACCTTCATGTCCTCCTTCACCACATCCATAAATCTTCTCTTTGGTCTTCCTCTAGGCCTTCTGCCTGGTAGTTCCAACCTCAGCATCCTACTGCCAATATATTGACTATGTGTGTTCCATTTATGGTGGAAAACATCAAATGAAGGTATGTCTCCCGTAAAATTCAGGTGGCGGATTCCTCACAGGAGTTTTCGATTCATAATGTTTGCTCCTTAGCGCCTCTTTCATTAGACCAAAGGGACATCTGAGTGTACTTAGTCACAGGAGGTGGAGGAGGATGGGGCTTGAGTGAATCCTGGTATTGTCATGTGGAAGAAGAAATTTATTTAATTCCTGATTTGGCCTTATTTGCTGATCCGTACTCTAAGTCTTTTAATGGGTTCAATGAATGCTTCAGAATGTACTGTTTCTCGTCTTGGCAAGAAATTGAAAAGAAGAACACCCCTCTGATCCCAAAAGACAGTCTGTCTTTACTACCTTGGAGCATGAGATGGCCACATTTTGCTGATTGTTTTTGATTCTGGTTCATGATAATGAATCCATTTCATCATTACTCAGGAGCATTTAAAAGGTTTTGTCTCTCTCATTGTTATCATGGAGTTCAGTGCTGCAGTGAAACCTTTCAGTTCTGTGCTCAGAAACTCTGTTATTGGTCTTTGGCTCTAACAGACTGCCAGTTGGGCAGCCATTTTCATATCAACTCATTTATTCATGTTTGTGGGGGGTAAAAAAAAAAAAAATCAAGATTAAGAATATACAGGGATCCCTCGCTACTTTGTGTTTCTGTTTCTGCGGCTTCAGTGCATCGCGGATTTTTCAAAAATATTCATCAAAAAAAAAAAAAAAGAAAATTAAGTAAAAATAGTGAAAAAGTGAAGGTCCATGCTACAAAACAAGGCCAATTATGGGGGAAAAAACCCCCAACCCAAAACACCCCAGCAAAACTACTTACATTTTTATGTGCGGTGTGAATCTGAGTGTGTGTGCGCGCACACGTCTGTATGTGTTTATTTCTATTTTATTTACATCTTACGCATTATTTTGTAATGTTTAATTCTGATTAAAAGATCATGTAGTGTTGATATATTGATATTGATATTATAGACTACATATACGTATATGTCAGTCAGGAGAGTCGATCCTGCTTCGTGGAATTCCGCAGTCACGGGGGTCTCAGTCCCCATTAATCGCAGGGAAGTGAAGGATCCCTGTATATGCTTTTACATAAGTCTAACATTTGAAATACGTTTTATTGAAATGTGCTTCCAATGCTCAACGTTATACTACTTTTTGACGCACTTTTGTAAAACGTTTTTGTATTAATGCAATCTACTAGTATATCCATATCTCTGACACAAAGTGACATCACTTTTACTTTTCCTTTCAGCTTTTCCCTTCAGGGGTCGCCACAGAAAACCATCTGCCTCCATCGCACCCTATCCTCGGTATCTTCTACTCTTACTCCCACTATGTTCATGTCCTCCTTCACCACATTCATAAATCTTCTCTTTAGTCTTCCTCTAGGCCTTCTGCCTGGTAGTTCCAATCTCAACATCATGCTACCAATATGCTCACTATCCCTCCTCTGTACATGTCCAAACCATCTCAATCTAGCCTGTCTGACTTTGTCTCCAAAACCTCTTACATGTGCTGTCCCTCTGATGTGCTCATTTCTGATCCTATCCATCCTCGTTACTCCCAAACAGAACCTCAACATTTTCATCTCTGCTACCTCCAGCTCTACCTCCTGTTTTTTTGCCAGTGCCACTGTTTCTAAATCATACAACATTGCTGGCCTCAACACCGTCTTGGACACTTTTCCCTTCATTCTTGTACACTTTGCCTTTCATTCTTGCGATACCCTCCTATCACACATCACACAGGCTTTTCTCCAACCATTCCAACCTGCCTGCACGTGCTTCTTCACCTCTTTTCCACACTCTCCGTTGATCTGGATTGTTGAGCCGAAGTACTTAAAATCCTCCACCTTCCTTATCTCTGCTCCCTGTAATCTCACCGTTCCTCTTGGGTCCTTGTGGTTCACACACATGTATCTGTTTTACTTAGGCTAACCTTCATCCCTCTCCCTTCCTGGACATACCTCCACCTCTCTGGAGTTTCCTCCACTTGATCTCTGCTCTGACGACAGACCATTGGCAAACATCATAGTCAATGAAGATTCTTGTCTCACCACGTCTGTCAGCCTGTCCATCACAATAGCAAACAAGAAGGGGCTCAGAGCTGACCCTTGATGCAGTCCCACCTCCACCTTGAACTCTTCTGTCACACCGACAGCACACCTCACCACTGTCTTACATCTCTCATACATGTCCTGCACTCTAGCATATTTCTCTGCCACTCCAGACTTCCTCATGCAATACCACGGTTCCTTTCTCTGTACCCTGTCATATGCTTTCTCCAGATCCACAAAGGCACAATGCAGCTCCATCTGACCTTCTCTGTACTTCTCTATTAACATCCTCAAGGCAAACACTGCATCTGTGGTGCTCTTTCTTGGCATGAAACTGTTGTTCACAAATGCTGACCTCTGCCCTTAGTCTAGCTTCCAGATTCTTTCCCATAACTTCATTGTATGGCTCATCAACTTTATCCCTCTGTAGTTGTCACAACTCTGGACATCTCCCTTGTTCTTAAAAATGGGCACCAGCAAACTTCTCCATTCCTCCGGCATCTGCTCACTCTCTAAGCCCTCGTTGAATGTTCTTGTCAGAAAATCTACTGCTCCCTCTCATAGACACTTTCATACCACCACCGATATGTCATCAGGACCAACTGCCTTTCTATTTTTCCATTCTTCATCCTCTTCAATGCCTTCCTCACTTCACTCTTACTAATCTTTGCTACTTCCTGGTCCTCAACAGTCACCTCTTCTACTATTTTTTTCTCTCTCATTTTTCTCATTCATCAGCTCTTTGAAGTACTCTTTCCATCTTCCCAGCACACTTCTGTCATCAGTCAATACATTTCCAACCCTGTTCTTAATCACTCTAACTTGCTGCACATCCTTCCCATCTCTATTTCTCTGCTGTGCCAACCTGTATAAATATTTTTTCTTCCTCCTTACTGTCCAACCTAGCATACAAGTCATCATATGCCCTCTGGTTGTCCTTTTACACCAGTACCTTTGCCTTACGCTGTGTCTCCCTGTACTCCTGTTTACTCTCTTCGGTCCTCTCTATGTCCAATTTCTTCTTAGCTCCCCTCTTCTTTTGTACACACTCCTGCACTTCCTCATTCCACCACCAAGTCCCCTTATCTGTCCTTCCACAGAACACACCAAGTACTCTCCTATCTGTCTCCCTGATCACATTATCTGTGGTTGTCTAGTCATCTGAAACCACTTCCTGACCACCCAAAGCCTGTTTCAACTCCTCCTTGAAGACAACACGATACTCTTCCTTTTTCAGCTTCCACCACTTTGTTGTCTGCTCGGCCTTTGCCTTCTTCATCTTTCTCACCATCAGCATCTTCCTGCACACCACCATCCAATGCTGCTTGGCCACACTCTCACCCACTAATACTTTGCAGTCACTGACTTCCTTCAAATTACATCACCTACACAAGATGTAGTCTACCTGTGTGTTCCTACCGCTTACTTTTATAAGTCACCCTCTGCTCCTGTCTCTTCTGGAAGAAAGTATTCACCACAGCTATTTCCATCCTTTTTGCAAAATCGGTCAACATCTGTCCTTCAGTGTTCCAGTCCTGGTTACCAAACCTACCCATCACTTCCTCGTCCCCTCTGTTGCTAGCACCAACATGTCCATTGAAGTCTACCCAAATGACCACTCTTTCACCTCTGAGGGTACTCTGCATCACTTCATCTAACTCACTCCAGAATCTCTCCTTTCCTTCTAGCTCACATCCTGCCTGTGGGGCATAAGCAGTAACAACATTGAACATTACACCTTCAATTTCTAACTTTAGACTCATCAGACTAATCACTCTGTCTGACACTCTTTTCACTTCTAGAACATCCCTGACAAACCCCTCCTTCAAGATGACTCCTACTCCATTTCTCTTCTCATCCACACCCTGAAAAAAACAGCTTAAACCCTGCTCCTAAGCTTCTAGCCTTACTACCTTTCCACCTGGTCTCCTGAACACACAGTATGTCCACATTACTCATCTGCATCATGTCAGCCAGCTCTCTACCTTTTCCTGTCATAGTTCAAACATTCAAAGTCCCAACTCTCAGTCCTAGACTCATGCTTTTCCTCTTCTCTCTCTGCCTACGGACACGCCTCCCGCCTCTCCTTCTTCAACCAACAGTAAGTCCAATTTCCATCAGCACCCTGTTGGTTGACAGCACTGATGGCGGCCGTTGTTAATTCGGGCCTCGACTGAGCTGGTATTAAATTTGTATTTACGGTTTGCATTTTGTATTCTGGGAAAAGTTTTACATCGGATGCCCTTCCTGACGCAACCCTCTGCATTTATCCCTGCTTGGGACCGGTGTGAGGGCGGACACTTGTTTTTGCCCAACGGCTGCATTACACAAAGTGACATGACATAGGTGGTTCATTAGTAGTAAAATGGAAGTAGGAGTGAGTTTATTTTTGGTTGTTTGTTTGTTTATTTAGGTGTGAGGCAGATAAAAGAACCATTTCTGACTTTTGTCAAGAGTAGCTGCAGAGCCATCAGCGTTCCATTGCCCTGCGAAGGCCTGATGAGCTGTCCAGGGTGTGCTCTGCCTTCTCCCAGAGTCGGCTGAGATGGGCGCCTTTGTGACCCTAATTAGGATTCAGCCAATAAATGGATGGATGAAATTTTATTTATTTATTTATTTATTTATGTATTTTTATTTTTATTTTTTGTATTTATCCAATGCTAGAATATGCATTTTGGAAATGAGAAAACAATGTGCTCACAGTTTTTTAAGAAAATACCATTAGCATTCATGTTCTGAAAATGAGAGAAAACTGTGCTGCACTGTTTCAGAAAAGAGAAATCTTTAACAGAAAATTATCTGAATGAATTTCTAGATGTAACTCTAGAAAATTGTGTTCCTCTGACTGCACTCACAGTTTGAAAGCGAATCCAATATGGGCGTGATGGTCAAGTGCTTGCAGAGTTTGGGTAAAGTGTGTGTGCGCAGGCTTAGTAACAAGCAACATTGATAGCCACCACATACTGGGAATCACACCAGGAGTTTGTGACAGAACATATGACAAAGGAAGATCATGTGGATGGTGCAAATCTGTGAGGAAAGCATTTGATTGAAGTCCTTGATTAGCCAGGAAATCTTCAAATTGCACTTCAATATACTCAGACAAAGGTTAGTGTTGGAGCCATGAAATAAATGGCAGGGTGAACGCACAGCTGAGGGAAGGCACAGAGTGAAATACATTTTCTTTTCTTTCTTTCTTTTTTTGATTTGCTCTCAATAAGTCATAGCATCATTCATAAGCTGCCATACCCATCTCATACCAGGTGGTCAGGTCAATCTGATTGTGATTGTAAAAACCGTATTTCAAAAAAGTTGGGACACTATACGAATTGTGAATAAAAACTGAATGCAATGATGTGGAAGTGCCACATTTCAATAATTTATTCTGAAAAGAACATAGATGACAGGGTCAAAAAAAGTTTAAACTGAGAAAATGTATCATTTTAAGGGGAAAGTATGTTGATTTTAACGTTCATGGTGTCAACAAATCTCAAAAAAGTTGAGACAGGTAGCAATAAGAGGCTGGAAAAGTCAATTGCACTTATAATGAACAACTGCAAGATGAATTACCAGTAATGAGGAGAATTGGCAACATGGTTGAGTATAAAAAGAGCTTCTCAGAGTCGCAGTGTCTCTCAGAAGCAAAGATTGGTAGAGGATCACTGTTACACTGCTGTCCCTTTTTTACTTCACTTTGGGTAAAAAGATGGCGGCTGTGAGGCTTTCCCTGGTACAAGCTCTGCTTCCATGTCTCTCACTTCTGTCAATGTTTTATGTTAAAAAGTTGGTATGTCTTCTTACGTACACTCGTTGGGAGTTACTATCCCTTCGAACAAACTCAGCAGCCACTGTTTCATCCGTGATCTCATCGTTACCTGCGGAGATTCTAGCGATAAACAACTCACCTGGACATCCGACCTCCTGGAGACGCAAGCAGAACAAGAGGAAGTGACAAGCCGGCATCCTTTCCAGGTTCAGGAAGCACCCGTACCGGCCACCTTTACCAGCTCAGCTGCTGACAAATGTGAGTTCCATCAGAAACACAACTGACGAACTCTTCCTTTTCTTCCAAAACAACAAGGACTATAAAGACTGTTCTGCCATCTGCCTGACCGAGACTTGGCTTGACCACACCATGCCAGACCAAGCGGTAACCCCGCCTGGCTTCTCACTCTACCGTACCGACAGGTCAGTCAAGCTATCCACAAAAACTAAAGGTGGTGGTACAGTGGTATGAAAAAGTATCTGAACCTTTTGGAATTTCTCATATTTTTGCATTAAATCACCATCAAATGTGATCTGACCTTTGGCAAAATCACACAGATGAAAAAACAGTGTCTGCTTTAACTAAAACCACCCAAACATTTATAGGTTTTCATATTTTAATGAGGATAGCATGCAAACAATGACAGAAGGGGGAGGAATAAGTAACTGAACAATCACATTTAATATGTTGTGCCCCCCCCCGGCAGCAATAACTTCAACCGGACGCTTCCTGTAGCTGCGGATCAGTCTGGCACATCAATCAGGACTAATCTTGGCCCATTCTTCTTTACAAAACTGCTGTAGTTCAGTCAGATTCCTGGGATGTCTGGCATGAATCGCTGTATTGAGGTCATGCCACAGCATCTCCAACAGCAACCGGTTCAAGTTTGGACTTTGACTTGGCCACTCCAGAACATGTATTTGGTTCTCCTGAAACCATTCTGAAGTGGATTTACTTCTGTGTTTGGGATCATTGTCTTGTTGCAGCATCCATCCTCTTTATAGCTTTAACTGTCTGACAGACGGCCTCAGGTTTTCCTGTAAAACATCCTGATAAACTTTTGAATTAATTTTTCCATTAATGATTGCAAGTTGTCCAGGCCCCAAGGCAGCATAACAGCCCCAAACCATGATGCACCCTCCACCATGCATCATGATGGGGATGAGGTGTTGATGTTGGTGAGCTGTTCTATTTTTCCTCCACACATAACGTTGTGTGTTCCTCCCAAACAATTCAACTTTGGTTTAATCAGTCCACAAAATATTTTGCCAAAACTTCTGTGAAGTTTCCAAGTGCCTTTATGCGAACATTAAATGAGCAACAATGTTTTTTTTTAGAAAGCAGTGGCTTCCTCCTTGGAGTCCTCCCATGAACACCATTCTTGGCCATTGTCTGACATATAGTTTATGTGTGCACAGAGATATTGGACTGTGCCAGTGATTTCTGTAAGTCTTTAGCAGACACTCTAGGGTTCTTTTTACCTTTCTGAGTATTCTGCGCTAAACTCTTGGCGCAGCAACCGCTGCCCTCTAGGAGGCGATATTGCTCTCTACCCACCAGAACATCCCGCTTCAAGAACAGTTTTTTCCCTACAGTCATAAGGACTTTGAACTCTTTGCTCTAAATGCACATTGCACCCTTGTCTGTAGGTTTCGTCTGACATGTCTATAGTTGATATGAATTATGCTTGTAATTATTTGTTTTCATCTGTGCTGTCAGTGTTGTATGATGTGTGTTGCTAATGTCTTTTGTAACTTTTGTCATAGCTGCGTCCTGTACTGATAGCAAATTCCACCAACTTGGTTGTGTGGTCATTAATACATGATTCTGATTGTAAATGATTCTGAGTAGAGTCCGGCCACTTTCACAAAAGCATATAGGCATATAAATAGTCTTAACCATGGGTTCATAAAACACTCGGCTTGATAATTTGGGTATAATAAGTGTTCAAAGGGGAACTCCAGTGAACAGTTTGATCCGAAGTTTATTGCATCCAAACTAATATAAATGCATTTACAATATTCAAAATAAACAAAGGCTGATTTCAAAGGTAAGTGAGAACATAATGGAGCTACTTTTTGATTAGGAATGCCGCATTAACATGGTCTTCTAATATAGTTAACTAACAAGGTTGATGATATATTGTACAATCAAATGTCTAAAAGCTGAAACTAACTGGGGATTTTCAAAAGATGACTCTACAACACTTCAATTCAGTTTCTGGAGTTAGACGGACGAGTCACACGAACTGGGTCAAAACTTTTGACACCTGGATCGGCACTTAAAACCTTATAAGTGACAATCTAACATGTCTCAGAAATTTTTAAGGACAACAACTCACAGATAGATGTCTCTTGTCCAAAGCAGAATTTCACACATTCATTTAATAAGAGATATGTATATATAAAAATAACAGCCTAGACTGCTAAACACCCAGTTCAGAATGGCGGTAAGCGGCATTCAACCCACCTAATTATGTCAATGAGATCTGTTTTCAGACATGCACCATCCCGGCATTTCAATATCTCACACATAAAGAGCAAAGTCCTTTTCACTGATTAGTCAGTAGGTCACAGTCAGCGTAGAACGGCAGTGACACTTTCCCGTCTTGTATTCTTTTCACCGAAAGGTTAAGGAAACACCCAACTTCATAAGTCTTCAGTGTACCATCTTGCCAGGTCGGAAGTAGATTCTAGCTAGCATGTCCTTACAGCATGAATTGCAGTCCAGTCCAGCGAACCCAGCAAGCGCCGCTCTGAAGTGCTCTTACGCTTAAATAGTGTCAGAGTGGACATCATTGAGAATACCCCACGTGACCTAGCTCAGATTTTCATGGGCAAGGTGAATTTGTGTTTTCTCCAATACCTATAAACTAACTTAGCACAATAACTACAGGTCGTAGCGGCATAAAGTATACATCAAATTAAAGCTGATGACCTAAACAACAGGGCTGTCAGTTATATGAACTGAAAACTTCACAACGAAGCATGAAAATTTCTAAATCACGGTGAGATAGCCCAAAATTAGTGTTCCATGAACACTAATTGGTAATAACACTGAATGGTGCTGGACCAAGTCAAGTCAGTTAGTACTGATCATAAGCAAAAGGTTAAACTGACAAACACAGCTATTTGCATTTCATAGCCGAGGCAATTCATGGCCGATTCTAACTGGCCAATTCAAAATGGCTGTAAAATTCCCATGAACAAGACACTTTAAAGATCAGAACTGGGGATATATTCCTGATTATACCCAGTTTCGTAACAATCACCAATTCCCCCAATGCTGCGCAGAAAGATAGTGGAGCAATATCAGAAAGGTGTTTCTCAGTGAAAAATTCCAAAGAGTTTGAAGTTATCATCATCTACAGTGCATGACACCATCCATGGTTTCCTAATTTGTTGTTGTTTTGTTGATGGTTTCCGAGTTTGTTCTTGTTTTGAATATTTTGTTTTAATAACCAGCAATGTTATTTCACTTTAATTTTATAGGTTAATTTATGGCAATTTAATAAAGGTGGGTGGATCAAGTGCCAGGCTGAAACACATAGGCAACCATGGTCCTCCATCTCTCATGATCTCTTATGCAGTGGATAGTTCCTGTTGTGTGATCTTTCTTCAGACACCGGCAGCTGACAGCCAAATGTTTCTCTCTTTCTGTCTTTTTCTGCTTCTCTTCCCTTCTAGATTTCAGGTGGTAGTTAAATTCTTCAATATAGATCTTCTTATAACATACCCCCCCAAAAATCGTGCCTTTTCTATGAATGTTCTTGAGGAGACAGTGTTCTATTCAGTACTTCTACATTAGTAATGTAGTCTGTGTATGATATTCTCATCAACCATCAAAGAAACCACATCTCAGCCGCTTTGATCTTGGCTACTGCTGCTTTGTTAACAGTGCATGCTTCACACCAGTATCTGAAGATTAGCATGGTGAAGCAGTCTAAAGCCCTGCTCCTGATTTTGATAAAGACTTTGCCCTTAGAGTACATCAGAGTACAATTTGATGTGCATTTAATAAATTCCGTTTCACATTAACACTACATTTCTGGAATATTTCCAAAGTTGTTTAGTACCAGTTAAAAAAATAAATAAATAAATAAATTAATGAATTCATTAATTAAAAAAGAGATCAAAGTGTAGTACGTATTGTTCACTCTGGACAACTGTTGACCTGGAACAGTTCAATTCAGTTTTATTTGTTCAGCACTATTTTTTTACAGTTGATATTGTTGCAAAGCAGCTTTGCATCATAAAAAGTAGTTTGGTAAATAATTTAAACATTTCTATTACATACCCTGCACAGCCTCAGCAAATCTACAGTGAGAGTGGCAAAGAAAACCTCTCTGTCAATGCAAGGATGGAACCTTGAGCGGAACCTGTCTCAGAAAAGAAACCCATCCTCATTTTGGTGAAACCAAATAAATAAACAAACCATGTAGCATAAGCTTTACTCAGTGTTGAAGATGTTTAGTTGTTATAACTGTCATTTAAAGAAAACAGTTTATTGGACCTGGTGTCCGTTCTCTGGTCACTTGGTAAAGCAATGGAGTATGAGAGGAATCCTGGATAGCAAGCCTGGAAGCGACTGGCCACTTAATTCTAATTAGGGTCGGAGGAAGGCTGGCGCCTATCCAAGCTGACTCCAGGCGAGAGAAGAGTACACCCTGCACAACTAGCCAAGTGATCGCAGAGCAGAAACACACTGACGGCTTTGCATCTATTCTTGTTGAAAGTCAGCAATAGTTCTTTTACATGGACCTCACACCATAGACAGCGAGAGACATGGCTGGCCTTCGAAAACCCAGTTAACTGCATTGGGGGGAGACAGTGACAACCTTGTGGAGAGTGGGACTCGAACCACTAACCTTAGGATCAGTGATCCAGCACCCTTTACCACTAGACCACCGCTGCCCTGTGATGTACTAAAGTCAGTGATGTATAACAGCCAGTAAAACTCACCACGCACACAGACCGGAGATGGACGGACAGGCAGACAGACCAACAGCCTTAAAAAATAAATCAACTTTATTTTTTAAGTAATAATTCAAGATAGTAATATTAATGGAAGTATTAATTAATTATTTTATTTAAAGTATTAATTATTATATTAAGTATTAATTATATACTAAACATTAAATTATACTCTAAGTTTTTGGCATCTCTTTATTCATTTTGCCAACCCACATGCCATTGACGTAGTAAAGTTGAGCCAATATAATGTCAGGATGTGCTCAGAAGATAACACTAAGGAGCACCACCAAGCAAGAATAAAGTCATCATCATCATCATCATCATCATCATCATCTTCTGCTTCTTACATGGTCAGGTCGTGGGGGCAGTAGCCTAAGCAATGAGGTCCAGACGTTCCTCTCCCCAGCCATTTCCTCTAGCTCTTCCGGGGGGACACCGAGGTGTTCCCAGACAAACCGAGAGACATAGTCCCTCCAGCATGTTCTAGGTCGACCCTGGGGTCTCTTCTCGGTTGGACATGCTCGAAACACCACACCAGGAAGGTGTTCGTAAGGCATTCTGACCAGATGCCCGAGCTATTTCAGCTGGCCCATCTCAATGTGGAGAAGCAGCGGTTCTACCCCGAGCTCTCCTCAATAGTAGAGCTTCTCACCTTTTCTCTAAGGGAGAACTTTGCTACCTAGCGAAGGAATCTCATTGCAGCCCCTTGTATCTGTGACCTTGTTCTTCCAGTCACAACCCAAAGCTCATGACCATAGGCGAGGATTGGAACGTAGATCGACTGGTAAATTGAGAACTTCGCCTTGTGGCGCAGCTCCTTCTTCACCATGATGGACCGGTACGGGCTTTGCTTTTCAGCAGAGGCTGCAGCGATTCGTCTGCCGATATCCTGCTCCATCCTTCCCTCACTCGTGAACAAGACCCCACAATATTTAAACTCATCCACTTGAGGCAGGACCTCATTTCTGACCCAAGGGATGCACACCACCCTTGTCTGACTGAGAACCATGGCCTCGGACTTGGAGGTGCTGATTTTCATCCCAGCCACTTCACACTCGACTGCAAACCTCTCACTGAAGATCCGCACAAAACAGAAATAAGATCCGAAAGCCATCAAACCAGAATTCCTCATCGCCCCGCCTGCGCCTAGAAATTCTCTACATAAAAATTATGACCAGAATTGGTGACAAAAGACAACCTTGGTGGACTCCAACCCTCGCCGGAAACAAACTCAATCTGTTGTTACTAATACGTACCAGACTCTGACTCTAGTGATACAGCCGTCGAATGACAAGTAGAAACGGGTCCGGAATGCCATACTCCCGGAACACGCCCCACAAGAAAGCCCGAGAGACACAGTGGAAAACCTTCTCCAAATCTTGTCTTGAATAAAGTAAAGTGGTTAAAACAATCACATTGCTGGACCTACTGTACAAGTCAAAAAAAAAAAGGGGGGGGGGGTTCAGATTTCATACATTGCATTTAAATTGTTGCCAAATACACACACTGAAGCAGATGTGGGTGAAATATCAAAGCTTCTGATCCTGAATATACGTCTCACATTATGTGATTATTATTATTATTATTATTATTATTATTATTATTATTATTATTATTATTATTATTATTATTATATACATCTCACATTATGTTATAATCTGGTGCTAATTAACAGAGATGTTTTTTTAAGACTTTATTGTATGGATTAAGGATTTATTTTGAGACATCAATGGTATTTGAATCCATACCAAAATTTAATGGAACTTTTTTAAGTGATAACCCACCATCATAAAAAACATCACTCGAAAACATTCCAATAAACACACACGAAAGAAAACATATCCTTCTTGGAAATAATAATGTATAATGAAAATTAATTATAGATGAAATTGATCAATAATATTGAGTTATTTTAGACACCCAACAACAATATGGTGAACATATATTTTGTTGATTCCAATTCAATAGATCCAGAGGTTACATCAGGATTTTGGGCTTTAGCCAGTTTCCTTTATTAAAAACTAAAATCAAGCAAACAAACAAACAAAACCAAACAAAGGCATGACTATACTTCTGTGTGAAGCCTGCGTGATCGATGTCCTGTAATATGGAGATTTTCCTGGTGCAGCTGGAGGAATGCATTAGCTTTCTCTTCTGGTTGTTTACGAACTGATCTAGACAAAGACAATTCCTCAGGATTTGCACTTTTTTTTTTTTTTTTTCCCTGTGTGGAAGTGATTTAATAAAGTAAAGACAATAATTGAACTGTGTGATCTATGCCTCAACAAATTCTTTTTTAAGGGGTGACACTATTTATCAGCTCAGGGACTGCGGCTCAAGAACACCTGCCACCGTTCAATGTTAATTAAACACAGCTGAAATTAATCACAATACATGTTTCTATTGCTCCCGGGATACTTACTAAATAATCTCTGGTTGAAAATATTCAAAATAAAACATCATTCACTCATTTACCCCGAACCACTTAATCTGACTAGGGTCAGGGAGAGGCTGGTGCCTATCACAACTGATCCTGGGAAAGGAGGGTTACACCCAAAACACCTCATCAGACCATTTCAGGGAAAAAAACACATACATTTACTTCAGAACAAATAGTCCAACCAATTAAATGGCATGCTTCCTACTCAGGTCATATGACATTTATACATGATACATTGGAAAGGTAACTCACTAGCATCCATTGTTCATTGAATTCATCACCAGGTTTTCTAATTTACTGTTACCAGCCCATAGAACATGGTGACACAGACACACTATACATAGTTCATGATATAGAAATGGGCATTCTTCTATACTATGGTGTATACCATGGTAAGCACTGGATAGTGTCGTGGTTTAGCACTACCACACATAAAGAAGGTCCTGGGTGCTGGTCCAATGAGAAGAGTTTGCATTACCCCTCTGTGTTTGTGTAGGTATTTTCCAGGTGCTCCAGTCCCAGCCCCAATCCAAAGACACACACACACACACACACACACACACACACACACACACACACACACACACACACACACATACACACACATTATATATGTGTGTGTGTGTATATATATATATATATATATATATATATATATATATATAGTCGGCCCCCAAATTTACGAAGACCCCTTTGTACGAAATCCCTGGATTACGAAAAACATTTTCTTGAGTTTCCGTCCCTGAAATACGAAACAACCCCCTCTTACGAAAAGAAATTCAAAATTATATTGCACCAATCAAAATTTCACATGACGCGAGTTGTCTCTCAACATCCCGCCCAGCTGGTCTCCCAGATAGAGACAGAAGGAAGCTTCACACTTTAGTTTTTAGTTTAGTTTTTTAAGTTGTTTTAATTCAGTCTATGTTTAAAAAATGTGGGCGCATTTGAGCTTATCTGGAATTCCGATCCCTCAAGGAATCAAATTAAAACTGAGTGTGTCAAGCAGGGAATGCGCTTTGCATTCCATGTCTTGTGGGCATGGCCTGCAGCGCGCTCGAGAGAAGGAGATAGTGAGAGAGAGAGAGAGAGAGAGAGAGAGAGAGAGAAGTGTGTGTGTGTGTGTGTGTGTGTGTGTGTGTCTGTGTGTGTGTGTGTGTGTGTGTGTGTTAATAAAAATAAATAAAAATGTTTAATTATGGTTTAATTAATTAATATGTTAATAAAATGGTTTAATAAATAATTTTCTTTTACTTTTAACACATATTTCATACAAAATTGGTGTATTTTTATCATTTTTAAAGGATTTATGGGGTTTATCCTGTCCAAGAACTGGAGACTTGGAATGAAATAGGCGTTTAACATGTAAGATGTGACCCCTACTTACAGAATCCCCGTGTTATCTGGAACGGATTAATTAATTTATATATATATATATATATATATATATATATATATATATATATATATATAATTTCTGAAATCACCATGGTGCACCGCTGCGCAAAGCTTGTGACATCTGTAACTTCGAGCAAATAGTTACTTCGTCTGACTCTATGCCTAGTCTGCATCTTCAGCAGGTGTCTCAGGGTCAACATTTCATCCCTAAACCTGAACGCTTTACCTGAGTGGGGCAGCGAAGACAAAAACTGTCATCTGGCTGCATGTTTTTAAGATCTGATGTAGGCGTAAATGCTCACTACTTCCTTAACTTGATTGGCTAGGTGGTGCCGAGATGCATTGTAGGTGCAGCCGCACGCTACTCCCCTGGCTCTGATTGGCTGAGATCCACACTTCCTTCCTTTTCACCTATACACATCTCGAGCTTGACTCTGCCGAGGCACTTGTGGCCTTGATTACCTTCTTTGTAGTGGTAGGTGAAAGACCTAACCTACAAAGGAAGTTTTTTGTTGTTGATATGACGAAGCCCCTACATCCAACCTCAATTGGAATCAGGCTTGCTTGCCACTATTTGATGTGTGCTTCGTCTACCAAGTCCTTTTACTTTGCTAGTTTCAGCTTGTGAGAAAAGTCGAGTCTATCCTCCCAGGGGACTGTGAGCTCTACTGTGTGGATGACTTACTTCTCCCGCGATAGTAGCAGCACATCTGGGCTCTTTGAAGTGACTTCTATATCAGCTGGAAATTTTACTTTCTTCTGCATATCCACAAGAAGCTGCCAGTCAGAGGCTGTAGACACAAGTGAGCTTGATTTTGCAGACTTTCTGGGTTTGATCGTCTCACCTTCTTTCAGGAACTGTACAAACTCTACTGTGTCCTGTTTGCTTTGGCGGTTTGTTTTCATCCTTTGCTGATCCATTACTGCTGCAATTTCTCTAAGAACATTGTCGTGCCTCCATCTATACCTCCCTTCTTCTCGAGCCCTCGGACATGCTGTCAGGATGTGATTCAGAGAGTAGTTGTTCCTTTTACACAGAGAGCATGAAGCATCTTCTTCTTTTTCCCAAATACCCAAGTAAGAAGGTGTTGGAAGCAGGTCTGACACTGCACGGAGTAAGAAGCTGAGCTGTCCTTGGTCAGTAGTCCAAAGTTCCTTTCAGGTTAGTGGGCGTTGGAGAGCTGACTCCCACCTGGCCGAGCTACCTTGACTCCCTAAACTGACTGTCCTTACAAAACTGTTTTGTGTGTGTGTGTGTGTGTGTGTGTGTGTGTGTGTGTGTGTGTGTGTGTGTGTGTACTTATATATATATATATATATATATATATATATATATATATATATATATATATATATATATATATATATATATATATATATATATATATATATATATATATATATATATATATATATATATATATATATGTAAGTACTGGATAGGAAGGGGATTATAATTATTTCATTTTGATATCTTCATGGAAATTTCCCACTTCTTAGTATTTCTGGAATTCCATGATTTTGCAAATTATCTGTATACTGTACATCTTTTTTTTTTTTTCAAATGCTCACCAAGTGAGTTCCACCTTGTCACCCTTCAGTATGCCATGAACATCAGGGTTGAGCAGAGGATCAGATAAAGATGCAGAACATTACTAAGGATACAAAGGTCAATTAATGGCTGATTTATATAATAAAGAATAATAATGTACTAAAATAGTATATTTTCATAATGCCCTGCATTATGAGCTCTTCAGGGTGTACCCCATCCATGCCCAGAGTCAGCTGAGATGGGTGGCAACCTTCCTGCGACATTATTTAAGATTAAGAAGCTTAAAGAATAAATAAATGAAGAATGAAGATTCTTTCATGATGTTTTTTTAAACTGGACTGAGGACTAGAGACAGAAATGCTAATTGGTAATGTTGCTGTTGCAGTGCTACATTTGGAAAGCAAACTAACTACAAATATATATGTTTCACTACGGGTCTCAGGAAGTCTTGTACTTGAGCTTACATTAAAGGTCAGATATTTTACCCATTGTATGACCTTTATTTTTATTTTGGACACTTCAACGTATGACTTGTAATCCAAAAATCTCCAATTCTTTCTTCAGGAAGCTGTTTCCCCCAAATGCTGATTTTGAGTGCACCTGCTAAATGGCCTGTTCTGCTTTCTCCTACCATTTATAGGCTTTCCACTCCCTGTACCGACTCTGCTCTGAGTGTCCACCTGAAAGCTGATTGAACACATTAAAATATGACTTCACATATTAACAATATGGTATTAAGGAATAAAATTATTTCAAGCTCAAAGATAAAGAAAAATCTTGTAAGGTCTTAACAGGAAATTAAAAAAAAAAAAAAAAAAAAAAGAACAAAACAAGGACAATGCGTATGGAGTACATTCAAGATGATAATAATTCACTATTAATGTTACTACATGCATAACCAACCATAACCTTGTAAATTTTATACAAATTGATCTTTCCAAATTCAGACGCATAAGTCCAAGGTGATTATTATTTCTTTATACAGTGCACTATTAATTTAGGAGTGTGTGTGTGTGTACGTGTGTGTGTGTGTGTGTGTGTGTGTGTGTGTGTGTGTATGTGTGTGTGTGTACGTGTGTGTACGTGTGTGTGTGTGTGTGTGTGTGTGTGTGTGTGTGTGTGTGTGTGTGTATAGGTGTGTGTGTGTGTGCGTGTGTGTGTGTGTGCGTGTGTGTGTGTGTGTGTGTGTGTGTGTGTGTGTGTACGTGTGTGTGTGTGTGTGTGTGTGTGTGTGTGTGTGTGTGTGTGTGTGTGTGTGTGTGTGTGTGTGTGTGTGTGTGAGAGAGAGTTTGATTTTGGGAGTTTGTAGTCTACCCCTATGTTCCAGATCACAGGTTTTATTTATTTATTTATTTATTTTCAGAAAATGTAATTAGTCTCGCTTTATTCTATCCAGCCACGCTTAATTTCTGATCACTTTGGCCAGTTTACAGAAGCACATGCATCCTAGTGGCGGATGTTCAGTAACTGAGGCCTTTGTTTTCCTCCTCACAGACTAATTCGACCAAACTGTTTAATCATGGTGAATAGACAAAACTACCCGTAAACTTTTTTAAATAATTATTCTTCATAATTGATCAACAAATATCATCTGGTCAGGTTGTTATGACTGGATATGACTACTGAGATTAACAAACATCAACGATGAAAACTTAGAATAAGCCATATGTACCAGTGAGTTCTGGATTGTCATCTGTGGCTCTGAGAAAAATGAACTGATAGAGGCACTGGTTTGAGCAGATGTTGGTAAAGACATTGATACTGATGCAGAAAGGTCACTGATGCTGATTCTGGCATGGCACACTTGTTGCAGGTTGGAACTCGATCTGAGAACCACAGTACAGTGAGTCTGTTCAATGTAACAGATAAAAAGCAAGGGTGAAGAATGGCCAAGTGTCAGATGTGGATAAAATCTATTCAGCTAAAACAGCATGTACATGTATTGAGGGCTTGTGCCTGTCAGTGGAGCATCTGGCAAAGGTCAGGACACATTTTTTGACTATCTTTTAATTTTGTGCTTTTCAAGACATCAAAGATGGTATGTATGTGTTGGCACATGGGAGGCTTTATTTTCTCTAGCAAAGAATTGCCAGCTAAAATGTGAGAAACTTGCAGGTGGAAAGCATGCAAAAATCAGTCGAGGGGAAGGGAGAGAGAGACAGAGAGAGAGAGAGAGAGAGAGAGAGAGAGAGAGAGAGAGAGAGAGAGATAAACACCATCTGCAAGATAGCTAAGCTAGCACCTGTCAAACAATAGTGATACTTTGATGGGGTGCAGAATAAATACAAGGTTTAGTTAAGTAAACTGGTTGCTAGAAAAGAAGCTATCACTCAAGTGTTATCAGTTCTAATTTCGAAAGGCAAACTTTTTAAGAAAGAAAAGGAAACAGCTATACCAGAATGATTGTTTCCCCAACAGGTTTCAGTGAAAGCGTGATTATCACCATGTTTGAAAATGTGTAGCATGTCATAGGGGGTTGGAATATGAGTGAACCCTGGTTTTTCGCAGCCCCCCCCCCCACCACCACCACCCCCGTGTGCTTAGTTTTTCTTTGCCCCTGACTGATTTCGAGCACTTCCTGTATGCAAGCAACTGAGTGAAGTTAAAGCAGACACACCATATAGAAAGTGTCCCTGCCCATTCACAGAGTTCACTGTAGGCTTACCCTTGTTTTTCATCCTATTTTTCATCCATTATTGTGCCATTACTGTGTTTGTGTGTGTGTGTGTGTGTGTGTGTTTGTGTGTGTGTGTGTGTGTGTGTGTGTGTGTGTGTGTGTGTCGGGGGAGTCATAGGGCACTAAAAAAACCAGAGTGTTATGATGTCAACACGTTCACAAACGTCACAAATATCTGGAGCTGTAATGTATCTCTGGCCAGACAAAGGAATTCATAGAAAAAAGAAGCACAGACATCATAATCCGAAGCCAGTAAAGGGGTTGTTTAATTAACGGTATACTTTTTTGTGTCCAGAGTAGCTCATAAATTAAACTCATCTTTTGTGCTTTCTTGTGCCAAACAGCAATTTATGAAATGGGCAAAATATGTACAAGGTATCAGAGCTACAGGTCAAATGATGTGCACACTACTCAGGATGAAAGTATAATATTTACCGAAGTTTAAGAATAATTAATTTTGCTTGTAGTATATTATACTACTACTGAGCCCATAAAGAGACCCAGAAGCAAAACAAATAAAATATTGGATTCTCGTGAACAGGAAAAATTATCCGGTGTGCATGTGAAAAAATAGACTATGTATATAAATGGAAATACATCAGTTACATGAGGAAACACATTAATTGAGCTGTTTTAGCCTTGGACTCGCCAATAAAAAGGGTAGTCATGTTATTTGGTTATCAGGTGACGAATCAGAACTGGTGTATCCAGTGCACCGAAACAGACCACACGACACAAGGTTAATATTCAGCTCGTATTTACATTTATGTACATAGGTTATACTTTCTTGTGTGCATGCAATACTTCGTTGCGAACACCAGTCACTTTCTCCTGCAGCCAGGAAACCAATATATATATATATATATATATATATATGCTCAGGGCTCAGACTTTGCAAGCAAGGACTTAGTGAGATAATTTTAGTCAAGCAGCACTGCTTGAGAAACTCTCAGGCTATTCTGACAAATATAGTCACATGCAGTTGGAAGTTGTTCGTGGAGCAAGTGTTAGTATATTTACTATGATCCCATAGAAGAGCTACTGCAGCAGAAAGTGCTGAATCTGTTCATGCTGGCTATGATCGAAACACACTGTACATTGCATTATCGAAGCTATATTACAGGAGGTAAGATGAAAGCTAACTATCTACATTGTAGCCATGTGGCTATGCACACCAAACATGTCTCACAGCAAGACTAGAGTCTTGGCTCAAATCTTAATTCTAAAGAGTTGCACACCATTAAAAAAAAGGCTTCAAGCTGAAAACGGAAATTACTCTATTTTTCCCCCAAATCTATCACCTGGGGCATATGTAGACGGTTCAAGGTTGTGCACACACCAACCTGTGCATCCGTCGTTCAGACCAGCACTTTTTTTATTTCTATTTTTATTTTTTGACTACTGTATGACTTTTTTTTTTTGTGTGTTAATGTGAACTTTTTTCTGTCTCAGTTTCATTACTTTTTCATATAATTTAATTGATGTCAGCAATACAAAATGAATGTGTTTCACAAAATTTTGTTGATGCTAATACTCATCCCTGTCCTAGCAAAATTCCCCAGTACCTGACTTTCACATTGTAGTCTGTTACCCACTCCGACAATACCCAGTTGAACTTCTAAGTTAATTTTCATATACAGTCAGTATTCGAATTAGGACCTAGATCAGTTCCAACCAACCAGTCGTAAGACACAACGAAACCGAAACCACCCAGCACTTGCTATGAATTCATGTGAAGCGTTGCTTTCACCTGCAGGTTCTTTCAACATGCGAAATAAACGTGTATCCTTACGTTGCACTGCTCGCAACAATCACTTTCACATTTATTCGCCTATTATCTTCCAGCCACGTGTATAGTGACTTTTCCATCTCTGCAATTAATATATATATATATATATATATATATATATATAATGCAGCCATGAGGGGGGACACAAGCCAATGCAGATAAATACAGAGGGTTGCGTCAGGAAGGGCATCCGGCATAAAACAAATGCCGGAAGTAGGTCAAGCCTTTTATTGTTTTAATATTGATAATTTTGGCAAAAAAGTAAAGAAAAAGCAAAAATCCCTGTCTCAAAAAATTAGCATATTTAATCCGACCAATTAAAAAAAAGGTGTTTTTAATACAAAAAACTCAATCTTCAAATAATTATGTTCAGTTATGCACTCAATACTTGGTCGGGAATCCTTTTGCAGAAATGACTGCTTCAATGCGGCGTGGGGACAGTGGTGGTCTAGTGGTATAAGGCGCCGGATCATGGGGGTTCGAGTCCCACTCTCCACAAGGTTGTCACTGTCCTCCCAGTGCAGCAAACTGGGTCTCTCACTGTCTATGGTGTGAGGCATGTAAAAGAACCATTGCTGACTTTCGACAAGGTGTTACGGAGGCCCAGGATGACTCGATAGCAGCCTTAAGCTCATCCACAGTGTTGGGTCTGGTGTCTCTCAACTTTCTCTTCACAATATCCCACAGATTCTTTATGGGCTTCAGGTCAGGAGAGTTGGCAGGCCAATTGAGCACAGTAATACCATGGCCAGTAAACCATTTAGCAGTGGTTTTGGCACTGTGAGCAGGTGCCAGGTCGTGCTGAAAAATGAAATCTTCATCTCCATAAAGCTTTTCAGCAGATGGAAGCATGAAGTGCTCCAAAATCTCCTGATAGCTAGCTGCATTGACCCCGCCCTTGATAAAACACAGTGGACCAACACCAGCAGCTGACATGGCACCCCAGACCATCACTGACTGTGGCTACTTGACACTGGACTTCAGGCATTTTGGCATTTCCTTGTCCCCAGTCTTCCTCCAGACTCTGGCACCTTGATTTCCGAATGACATGCAAAATTTGCTTTCATCCAAAAAAAGTACTTTGGACCACTGAGCAACAGTCCAGTGCTGCTTCTCTGTAGCCCAGGTCAGCCGCTTCTCCCACTGTTTCTGGTTCAAAAGTGGCTTGACCTGAGGAATGCAGCACCTGTAGTCTGGCCCTTCTTCACAATCTTCCTCAGGGTCCTGTCACCTCTTCTGGTTGTGCAGCGTTTTCTGCTACACTTTTTCCTTCCCACAGACGTCCCAATGAGGTGCCTTGATACAGCACCCTGGGAACAGCCTATTCACTCAGAGATTTCTTTCTGTGTCTTACCCTCTTGCTTGAGGTTGCCAATGATGGCCTTCTGGACAGTCTTACCCATGATTGCGGTTTTGAGTAATGAACCAGGCTGGGAGTTTTTAAAAGCCTCAGGAATCTTTTGCAGGTGTTTAGAGTTAATTGGTTGATTCAGATGATTAGGTTAATAGCTCGTTTACACTACCTGAACATGATATGCTAATTTTTTGAGATAGGAATTTTGGGTTTTCACGAGCCATATGCCAAAATCATCAGAATTAAAACAATAAAAGACCTGAAATATTTCAGTTGGTGTGCAATGAATCTAAAATATATGAAAGTTTAAGTTTTATCAGTATATTACAGAAAATAATGAACTTTATCACAATATGCTAATTTTTTGAGAAGGACGAGTATATATCACAGCGAATGATCTGCCTCCATCTCACCCCATCATCTGCATCTTCTACTCTTACTCCAATTACCTTCATGTCCTCCCTCACTACATCCATAAATTTTCTCTTTGGTCTTCCTCTAGGCCTTCTGCCTAGTAGTTCCAACCTCAGCATCCTACTACCTATATACTCACTATCCCTCCTCTGTACATGTCCAAACCATCTCAATATAGCCTCTCTGACTTTGTCTCCAAAACCTCTTACATGTGCTGTCCCTCTGATGAACTCATTCCTGATCCTATCCATCCTTGTTACTCCCAAAGAGAACCTCAACATTTTCATCTCTGCTAACCTCCAGCTCTGCCTCCTCTTTTCGTCCGTGCCACTGTTTCTAAACCATACAACATCACTGGCCTCAACACAGTCTTGTACCTGGATTTTTCATAAATTGAACCACATTTTACATGAAAAATGCAGATTCGTTCCAAGGCCCCCAATACTACCCCCCCCAAACCCTTAAAAAATATATAAAATTATACCTTTTAAGGCCTCCTTCTGCTTCAATATCATACCGATGGTAGACGGGTTTGGCCATATTCCTTTGCAATATCACTGAATGGCATGCCACGAGCCAGCTTCTTATTTTGACTCGCACTGGAAACCACTGTGTGTGTGTGTGTGTGTGTGTGTGTGTGTGTGTGTGTGTGTGTGTGTGTGTGTGTGTGTGTGTGTGTGTGTGTGTGTGTGTGTGTGTGTGTGTGCACGTGGGTGTGTTGACCATGTCTTATTAGCAGTGTTATGATCTTACAATTGTTTATGGAAGGTTAAACGCCTGAGTCAAAAAAAAAAAAAACTCATGAAACAACAATAACTCTGTCCTTAATACGAAAACCAAAAGCATTTTGGGAGATGCAACTCCCTAATAGCCAATGGAAGGGAGCTGTGTCATCCCCCCTAGCCAAGGGGAGGCCAGCAGGGTGGGGTGTTAGAAGACAGTCAATGGGAAAGCAGTTCGTACATTGTTTGACTGTTTGAATGGCGCGTTTGAATGTTTGAATGGCGTATTTGGCATGTTTTGTAAGGAGAACTTGATTCGTATACGAAGACCAATGTCTGTCTTCCTTTTGGCTTTTTTCCCTTTTACTCGGGAGTCGCCACAGCGAATCATCTGATTCGCACATTTGATTTGGCAGAGGTTTTTACGTCGGATGCCCTTCCTGTCACAATCCTTTTAGCAAGGGACAGAAACATGCTGATGACTTTGCAGCCTACTCTTTACGAAAGTCAGCAATGGTTCTTTTACATGCCTCTCACCATAGACAGTGAGAGACATGACCGGCCTTTGATAACCCAGTTAGCTGCACTGGGGGAAATATACGAAGACTAAATGTTTTGGAAAATATTTTTTCGTAACCTGCGTTTTTTGTTTGCTGGGACTATCGTATTGTATATTATACCACTGTGTGTGTGTTTGTGTGTGTGTGTGTGTGTGTGTGTATGTGTATATATATATATAAAACAAATGCCAAATAAACTATGCGAATCACAAGAAAGAATCACATACCGGATCGGTCGAGGCCCGGGTTAACAACGACCGCCATCAGTGCCGTCAACCAACAGGGTGCTGATGGAAATTGGACTACTGTTGGTCGAAGACGTCGAAGAAGGAGAGGCGGGAGGCGTGTCCGTTGCCAGAGAGAGAAGAGGAAAGGCCTGAGTCTAGGACTGAAAGTAGGGACTTTGAATGTTGGAACTATGACAGGAAAAGGTAGAGAGCTGGCTGACATGATGCAGAGGAGGAAGGTGGACATACTGTGTGTTCAGGAGACCAGGTGGAAAGGTCACAAGGCTAGAAGCAGAGGAGCAGGGTTTAAGCTGTTTTATCACGGTGTGGATGGGAAGAGAAATGGAGTCGGAGTCATCTTGAATGAAGTTTGCCAGGAATGTTCTAGAAGTGAAAAGAGTGTCAGACAGAGTGATGAGTCTCAAGTTAGAAATTGAAGGTGTGATGGTCAATGTTGTTAGTGCTTATGCCCCACAGACAGGATGTGAGCGAGAAGAGAAGGAGAGATTCTGGAGGGAGTTAGATGAAGTGATGCAGAGTACCCCCAGAGGTGAAAGAGTGGTCATTGGGGCAGACTTCAATGGACATGTTGGTGCAGGAAACAGAGGGGACGAGGAAGTGATGGGTAGGTTTGGTATCCAGGACAGGAACGCAGAAGGACAGATGTTGGTAGATTTTCAAAAAGGATGGAAATGGCTGTGGTGAATACTTTCTTCCAGAAGAGAGAGGAGCATAGGGTGACTTATAAAAGTGGAGGTAGGAGCACACAGGTAGACTACATCTTGTGCAGGCGATGTAATTTAAAGGACGTCAGTGACTGCAAAGTAGTAGCGGGTGAGAGTGTTGCCAAACAGCATAGGATGGTGGTGTGCAGGATGATGCTGATAGTGAGGAAGGTGAAGAAGGCAAAGGCAGAGCAGAAGACAAAGTGGTGGAAGTTGAAAAAGGAAGAGTGTCAGGTTGTCTTCAAGGAGGAGTTGAAACAGGCTTTGGGTGGTCCGGAAGTGCTTCCAGATGACTGGACAACTACAGCTAATGTGATCAGGGAGACAGGTAGGAGAATACTTGGTGTGTCATCTGGAAGGAAAGTAGATAAGGAGACTTGGTGATGGAATGAGGAAGTGCAGGGGTGTGTATAAAGGAAGAGATTAGCTAAGAAGAAGTGGGACATTGAGAAAACCGAAGAGAGTAAACAGGAGTACAGGGAGACACAGCGTAAGGCAAAGGTAACAGTGTCAAAGGCCAAACAGAGCGCGTTTGATGACTTGTATGCTCGGTTGGAAAGTAAGGAGGGAGAAAATGATTTATATAGGTTGGCACAGCAGAGAAATAGAGATGGGAAGGACGTGCATCAAGTTAGATTGATAAAGGACAGAGAGGGAAATGTATTGACTGATGACAGAAGTGTGCTGGGAAGATGGAAAGAGTACTTTGAAAAGCTGATGAATGAGGAAAATGAGAGAGAAAAAAGAGTAGAAGAGGTGACCATTGAGGACCAGGAAGTAGCAAAGATTAGTAAGGGTGAAGTGAGGACAGCATTGAAGAGGATGAAGAATGGAAAGGCAGTTGGTCCTGATGACATACCGGTGGAGGTATGGAAGTGTCTAGGAGAGGTAGCAGTAGATTTTCTGACAAGAACATTTAACAAGGTCTTAGAGAGTGAGAGGATGCCAGAGGAATGGAGGAGAAGTGTGCTGGTGCCCATTTTTAAGAACAAGGGAGACGTGCAGAGTTGTGGCAGCTACAGAGGGATAAAGTTGATGAGTCATACGATGAAGTTATGGGAAAGAATAGTGGAAGCTAGACTAAGGGCAGAGGTCAGCATTTGTGAACAACAGTTTGGTTTCATGCAAAGAAAGAGCACCACAGATGCAGTGTTTGCCTTGAGGATGTTAATGGAGAAGTACAGAGAAGGTCAGAGGGAGCTGCATTGTGCCTTTGTGGATCTGGAGAAAGCATATGACAGGGTGCCGAGAGAAGAACTGTGGTATTGCATGAGGAAGTCTGGAGTGGCAGAGGAGTATGTTAGAGTGGTGCAGGACATGTATGAGAGATGTAAGACAGTGGTGAGGTGTACTGTCGGTGTGACACAAGAGTTCAAGGTGGAGGTGGGACTGCATCAAGGGTCAGCTCTCAGCCCCTTCTTGTTTGCTATGGTGATGGACAGGCTGACAGACGAGGTTAGACAAGATTCCCCATGGACTATGATGTTTGCAGATGACATTGTGATCTGTAGTGAGAGCAGAGAACAAGTGCAGGAAAATCTAGAGAGGTGGAGGTATGCCCTGGAAAGGAGGGGAATGAAGATTAGCCTCAGTAAGACAGAATACATGTGCATGAATGACAAGGACCAAAGAGGAACGGGGAGATTACATGGGAGCAGAGATAAGGAAGGTGGAGGATTTTAAGTACTTAGGCTCAACAATCCAGAGCAATGGAGAGTGTGGAAAAGAGGTCAAGAAGCGTGTGCAGGCAGGTTGGAATGGTTGGAGAAAAGTGTCCGGTGTGATGTGTGATAGGAGGGTATCGGCAAGAATGAAAGGAAAAGTGTACAAGACGGTGTTGAGGCCAACGATGTTGTATGGGTTAGAAACAGTGGCCCTGGGGAAAAGACAGGAAGCAGAGTTGGAGGTAGCAGAGATGAAAATGTTGAGGTTCTCTTTGGGAGTAAAGTAGGATTAGGAATGAGCACATCAGAGGGACAGCACATGTAAGACGTTTTGGAGACAAAGTCAGATTGGCTAGATTGAGATGGTTTGGACATGTACAGAGGAGGGATAGTGAGCATATTGGTAATAGGATGCTGAGGCCGGAACTACCAGGCAAAAGGCCTGAGACGATTCATGGATGTGGTGAAGGAGGACATGAAGGTCGTTGGTGTAAGAGAAGAAGATGCAAAGGATAGGGTGAGATGGAGGCAGATGATTCGCTGTGGCGACCCCTGAAGGGAAAAGCCGAAAGGAAAAGGAGAAGATATTGAGCACCCCTGCCTTAGAATTTTCAGTATTTCTGCATGAATATGGACTGTGTGAACAAATTGATCTTTTTTTTCTAAAATAGAATATTCAATACTACATGTCTGTGAGTGACAAAGAATTTGACAATTTGCCTTCAGACCCCCCCTGTGCAGTAGTAAGTCTGTACTGCACGTTTTATTGGAGGGATTTTATTCCGTTCCTTCAACTTTGGAATATTGCGGGGTTTTCTCACATGCACTCATAAGGTCAGGAATCGGTTATGCCAAAACATTACATTTGTTCTTTTTAAACGATTCTTTGGTGGAAAAAGACTTAAGTGTTTTATGACTCGGTTGTAAATCTGATGATGTTTCAAATCATAATCCAAAAATGGTTCTGAAATTTTCAAGCATTGCTGTTAATGTCTCAAAGGGCTCAAAATATTTTCCCCAAAATCCATTTATTGCACTGCACTATCTCATTACTACATTACTGCAAGCGTCCGCCATAGAAGCTGACATGAATGGAATTCTGACCATTAAAATGCGAGTATTGTTTAATCAATCTACGGTAAATAAGTAGGCTAATAATTAAAATCCAAACTGTTACATGAGTCATAAAAACACAACAGTTATTTTCTTTTGAGAGAAGATACACACCATCTCATTCATAATGCTTAAGTAGTACATTCCGTGAGAATGTGTTGTTTCAGGACCATCCACACACTTTGGGACAGCGTCATTGAATGGCTATACTAGTTTTAATGGCTCTACAGTGACGGTGCCTGTACTCATGTACTCAGAATATATGTACATAATGTGACTTCTTTCAAGACCATCACAATGGATTAGCTTGCATTTGTCATCTTGAAGAGCTCACGGATTCAATCCAACCTCCAGTGTCCCTGCCCCACAGATATCCACTCTGCTAAGCAGTGACTATTTTGTTGCAGGCATTTTATGTATACTGCATTTCCAGAATACAATTAGGTCCATTCATTCTTTCATTTTCTGTAACCGTTCATCTCTCATTTTCTATAACGTCTTAATCGTAATTAGGGTCGGGGGGAGGTTAGAGCCCATCCAAGCCAACTCCGGGTGATGACAGAATACACCCTGAAAAGCTCGAAAGACCATTGCAGGGCAGAAACGCGCTGACGGCTATGGAGCTACTCTTGTCTAAAGTCACCAATGGTTCTTTTACATGAACCTCACACGATGGACAGTGAGAGACAAATTGAAACCTAATTGTTGATAAGTAAAAACACTGAAATACTGAAAAAAGATACAGATTTCTTTGAAGTTTGACAGTTAAGTAAAGGTTTGTATAAATGAACAAATCACAGATTTTGCCTTAAAGCTGAACTCCCAAGAAGAGCACGATGGAATATGGCATTTCTGCCAAAACACACTAATAACTAAAGTTGTGTCTGTGTGTGTGTCCACCATAGGAAACTTGGTGATACCTTGACTTACGAATGTCTTTTATAACAAATTTTCCATGACACGAGCTTTGATCTCACCAAAATTCTGCCCCATCCAACCAGCAAAATTTTGATTCACAAACTCTGCCAGCGGAAATGGCTTTTCTGGGCCGATTAACCTCGTATTCTTTCGCATGTATTCCTCCGTGCTTTGAGAACCCCTTGTACAGTGCTTCTCAATTATTTTCTGTGATGCCCCCTATCGGAATAAAAAAAAAACATTTAATGGCCCACCATGCCTCTAACATGACTATAAGTAGTATTTATTGCACTACATACCCTTTGCTCAGTGCTTTCTCCCTACACTATGGCAGGACAATGAGAGCACCAGTGCCACCTAGTGTAATTGCTCATCCACTACAGTAAGTGACATTGTCAGCACCACTGGCATCTACTGTAGACAATGCACAATTGTACTTAATTCTAGTACAGTATGGCACAAAAGCATGCTCCCCGGGGTTATATATATATATATATATATATATATATATATATATATATATATATATATATATATATATATATATATATATATATATATATATATATATATATAAAGCAGGCTGGTACATTGAGTAGTGAGTCATGAGACACATCACACTGGACCAATTTCAGCATGCTTACTACATTAATTGTTTCACAGAATAAAATATTCATGCTGCCATCTTCTGACCTACTAGGGACAATGATGTGAGAAGGCTCAGTATTCAACACAATCATCACACCAGGAATCATGGAAAAACTAAGACTGCTGTGCACCTACCCGTACAGCTGGATTCTGGATTTTACACCAGGGCTCCCTGGAGTGGTCAACGGCTGTTTACACTGCTGGCTCATAAGCGCACTGCAAAGCACAGCTCTAATCACATCATCAGGTTTGCTGATGATATTCCAGTTGGGGGCCTCATCAGCAGTAATGACAATCATCACACAATCCAAGGAAGATGTGCAACAGCTCAAAGACTGATGTAGGGTAACACAATATCTCTCTCTCTCTCTCTCTCTCTCTCTCTCTCTCTCTCTCTCTCTCTCTTTCTCTCTCTCTCTCTCTCTCTCTCTCTCTCTCTCTCTCTCTCTCTCTCTTCTTAGTCTTAATAGAATGAAAGTGATCATTGTTGACTTCAGAAGGACCTCTGATGATCACTCTCCACTGCATGTCAGTGGAGCAACTGTTGAATTTGGTGTGCACCCCACAGAAGATCTCTCTGGAATTTTTGCTCGACCAAAAGCCAAGCAAAGCTGAATACAGCAAATGTGTCCCATTGCTATCCTCACCACCTTCTATAGAAGAACTACAGGGAGCAAACTCACTCCCTGTTTCACTGTCTGAAACGTAAACTGAGCAGTCTCAGACTTATCACCCACACTTTGCTATTTGCACACTAAAAAAAAAAAAAAAAAAAAAAAAAATCACAGTGGTCACTCTATTAATCACCGCAGCTCTATTAAGCAACCACAACTGTAACATCAGCAACATTGTATGGGTCTATTTATTTCATTGTGTAGTTTACCTGCTGCTACAAGATATTCATATTCAAGATATTCATATTCAAGATATTCATATACAAGGAAGCTATCCTTTGATTGTATACTTTTTCCTTATCACTTCTCTGTGATTTTGAAATATAATACCTAGAACATCTCACCAAACCAACATAGGGCCAACAAACAATCAGTTTCATTTGTACTAACACCTGGAGCAATTCAATGTGTTAACGGTTTTGGACTGTAGAAGAAAATAAGACTATCCAAGCAAGCAGGGAGAACATACAATCTCCACATAACACTCAACTCCACTCAACTCTGTTGGGATTCATATATTTTTTTTTTCAATTGTATAATTATTACTTTTAAATACTCACATATGCACTGTAAATAGGTACCCCCCCCCCCAAACACACACCCACACACACACACACACACACACACACACACACACACACACACACACACACACACACACACACACACACACACACACACACACACACACACACGCATACAGAGACACTCCCCAAATACTCTATTCGACATGATAAGCGCCCAGGGTGCTTAAAAAAATTGGAGTGGGTGGGCGCATATTAAAATGTACCAGTGGAGAGGAACGGTAAGTGCTTATTAGCATCGAGTTGAAAAACATGAATAATAACAGAACAATAAAATAGTTTTACTGGTATTTGTGTTATTAATTTTGTAGTATCAACCAAACTACTTACATGAAAGCTGAAAATAAATACAAAACAGCATAAATTAAAAAAAGACTTTTCCTTTCCTTACTTTTCCCTCCCGATGCTTTTCCTTTAAACATTTCTTTTTAACATTCCCTTTATACATTTTTCCAAATAAAATGAGTCAATCAGAATGTCAACTTTAGAACATGGCATGTTGAACCAACCAAATGTCAAATTTAGTACATGTATTATTATTATTATAGTACAATTAAATTTATGAAGTTAGTGAGCAGGGTGAAAAATACTCGTCATCACTTTCTGATAGGTCCATATCTGGCTCATCGCTCCATTCACTCAGAGTATCGCATAGTTTTTCTGTAGCAGTTTCTAATGGTTCACCTTGTTGGACATTTACCACAGCAAAATATTTTCCAGTTTTTTAAAAGCACGGCGTAACGATCAAATGTGTTGTTACTGATGAACATTATAGACATTCTCCAGTGGCAGGGGCTCTTGAAATACCTTGTAAACTCACTTTTACAGGCAGCGAACGCCTTGTTTTACGGTGACAGAGACTGATCGAATAAAATTGGTAAGTTTGACATACAATTTTGCTTCCAGTACACATGGGCGGTTATTAGACGTAAAATAAAAAAAACACTGGGGGGGGGGGGCTTTTTGGAGCAAAGTGCTTATTACGTCGAATACGGTATATGCACATGGGTTCATTGGCTAATCTGGACTGTGAGAAAGTGAGAGTAAACAGTTGTATGTGTGTGTGTGTGTGTGTGTGTGTGTGTGTGTGTGTGTGTGTGTGTACAGTCAGCCCTCTACTTACGAAAACCTCTGAATACGAAAAATCCAGGTTATGAAAAAAAATTTCCTAAATTTTCATCCTCTGTATACAAAACAACCTCTTCTTATGAAAAGCGTGAAACGCACCATTCAAAAATTCAAACGCGCCATTCAAATATTAAAACACACAATTCAAACATTCAAACAATACGTGAGTTGCCCTCTCATTGGCTGTCTCCCAACACCCCATCCCACTGGCTTCCCATTGGCCTCCCATTGCCCAGAAGGGAGCTGAATCGCCATAGTACTGCACCCATAAAGCTTGTTTGTCACATGCGTAAAGGAGAGCTGTACTGTTGGTTTGTGAATTTCGAGAGTGCTCATTGAAGCTTATTTTTTATTTTTTAAGTTGTCTAATTCAATGTGTAAATGTTTAATAACTGTAGATTTTACCAGCGCTCCTTACGATCCTTTACGATCCAGCGCCCTATACCACTAGACCACCACTGCCTATGTTAATATGTTCAATATCAATAATGTCAATACAATCCTTTTATTTGCATCCCAATAAATCATTCCGGATTTAAAACCGTGCACACAAGTCCAAACCACAGTGATTATAATTTTAAAGATTTATTACATGAACAGGAAAACAGAAAAACAATGAACTGGAGTAATTTAATATGTATACTGGAAGTGACTTCCTTGAGTGTTCCCGCAAGTCTTCCATGTTTTCTGCAACCATTCCGCAAATGTTACGCATGTATTCCGCAAACCTTCCCTGAGTATTCCATGGGGATTCTGTGGCCGTTTTTGACCACCCGGAAGAAGGAGGAATGTTCGCGGAATGTTCACGGAAGACTTGCGGAATAAAAGGAACAATCATGGAAAGTTTGTGGAAAGGACAGCGGAACGTGAGGGAACATGTTCAAAAGCATGTTTGCCGAATATTTTGGACTGACAGAAGAGGGGGAATACCCTCAGAATCGTATGGAAGGACACGGAAGATGATGTAATGACTGATGAATGTTGGAGGATGTCTACAGTTTTGCTTCCGTGAGTCTGCCGCGCTCCAGTGAAATGGGGGGTATCACTGACTATGGTGAGAGGTTCATGCCAAAGAACCATTGCTGACTTCCATCCAGAGTAGCTGCATCAGCATATTTCTGCCCTGCAATGGCCTGGCGAGATGTCCAGGGTGTACCCTGCCCTCGCCCAGAGACGGCTAAGCTGAACTTCAGCCTCTTTGCGACCCTAATTAAGAATAAGTGGTTCAGAAAATGAATGAATGAATGGATGTTTGCTTGCATACATGCATGCGTGTGTGTGTGTGTGTAAATCTGTATTCTTTATGGAATTATTTTTGTAGGGGTAAAAAATAAATAAATAAATGACTCGGTTTTGGACAGTATTGCAATTTTTTTACATATTTTTGCCTGTAGCGCATCATTATCTTGCCTTCATTCTGACTCATTGTTCCACCTTGGGTCACAGTTGTATGAAATAATATTTACATATTTATTCCAATGGCCTCTAACCCTAATTTTATACCATATGTATAACTTTTTTTTACCTTTCTTATAAATAATTGTGAATTTCTAACTTTGTTATTGAAAGAAATGTAAAGAGTCACTAAATCACTGAATGCATTTGCCTTTAATTTACAACTCTCACCCAATGACTCTATTATACAAATAAAAATAAACTTTTTTTTTTTTTTTCCTGTTATTCTTTTAGGGCGGCATGGTGGTGTAGTGGTTAGCACATCCGCCTCACAGCAAGAAGGCCTGGGTTCGATTCTCGGCCTGGGAGTTTCTGTGTGGAGTTTGCATGTTCTCGTCGTGTATGCGTGGGTTTCCTCCAGGTGCTCCGGTTTCCTCCCACAATCCAAAGAAATGTACAGTTGGTTAATTGGCCGTTCTAAATTGCCAGTAGGTTCGCATCGTGCAGAAGGCAATGAAAAACCACTGCACTAATCCTGCCACGAAAACCTCCATGAAGATGATAACCAGGGCGTTATCCTTCATGGTGGGTTCACCAGTGCTCATCCTACGACTCAGGCACTAGATAAATAGATAGATTATTTTAGTCTCGCCGTGTCCTTTTGGGTTATTGTAATACATATTCCTCCTTCTATGGTATTATATTTATGTAAGATGGCACCCTTTTTTATGTTTTTAATTCCTTCCCTCAGGATGGCTTTGCATTTCCAGTGCAACACAAACAACGCACTTTTGAGTCTTAATTAAAGAGGGATGGCAAACCAGAGCAGGCCATCAATTATTAATTCCGATCAGGCATACCACTCAGGGGATTCTCTCTCTCTCTCTCTCTCTCTCTCTCTCTCTCTCTCTCTCTCTCTCTCTCTCTCTCTAAAGGAGTGTGCTATTCATTACACTGATTTGTTTTTCCTTATTTGGACAAAATGAAAGTCACCATAATCGTAATTAAGAAGTTTTAACCCTCAAGCGACCGAGGTATTTCGGTGACTAATATGACCAAGTGGGGCCATTTGTAACCCCACTGACTTTACTATATAAATGATTGTTTTACGGGTCTTCATATTTATTTCAATGACTAATGTACTTGTCCATCATCGTATGTAATAATAAGGTATGAGAATTGATATATATATATATATATATATATATATATATATATATATATATATATATATATATATATATATATATATATATATATATAATTTTTAACATAAAAGCAAAACCACACAATGATAGAACAATATTACATTGTGTGTTACATCTTGTAATATGCATATTGCCTTTTATTTATTTGCTTTTTTTTTTCTATGCATCAAAAAAGAAAATAAATCATAAAAAGTAAAGTTACTTTGCATAAAATATATATTATAATGTGTTAGGATAATTTCGATATGGTAATAGAAATAATAATTATTTGGCTGATCTATCTGGAACATGTAACTGTCAGAATGAAGAACCATCAATACCATCTGAAGGTATAATCTCAAAAATCTCATAGATAAGCGACCCCGCACAAGTTTGGATTATACTCGCCACACGGATTGACTGATCCTTACAAAATTCTATCAAATGCAGGACAAATAGATGGACAAATTCTTGGTCGGAAACTTTTTTCCGATTAAAATTAAGCCAGCCTGGCACTAGTATGCATTCATGGTATGCCACGGTACTCCAAATTGAGTACCTTTGTGGGAATTGTGAGCGCCATCACGGGAACAATGCAGAAACTATGAGCGAGATGAGTGCCATTGAGGGGCATTACTGACCCAAAAAATGAAACATGTTCATTCATTTTGTCACGCACTCTTTTGCCTTTCCGCAAACTATAAAGAAACTGTGAGGAAACAGTGAGGGAACGTGTAAATGCCCACCACGTCACGCACGTTACATGCCATGCAACGTTACACCTGTATCCACAATGCCATGCAACATTACAGCTGTATCCTCAGTGGTGCTCTTGTATCGTCCATGGTCCATGGTGTTCATTGACTACCACCACTACTACTACCACCACCACTACTACTACTACTACTACTACTACTACTATTACTATTACTGTTAAATGTACGCATTGTCCAACATTAAGTGTTGGCGGACCAGGGAGTGAGTTGTGGACAGAACTAGGTTTCTCACTGTTTCCTCAAAGCTAATCATAGGCAACTCACCTTTAAGTTTGGGTGAGCACTCAAACCACCGTATCCCGCAACACCACGCACAAACGGTTAACCAATCAGCAATGTCCACATTGACTTGCCCTGTATCTTAAAGGGAAGGGTGTTCAGCTGCATGACATTTACATATTCAGAATGCCAGGTAGAGGAAGAAAGTACCAGGTGTGGATTCTAGCTGCTTATATATATCAATGTCATAGTCTTCAATTAGTAGTAATGCAGCAGCACCTGCAAGAAACACACTTTGTTGATTTAATGCCATTTTCTCGGCATCTCTAGAGTTCATCATGTTGACGACTACAAGAATGAATGGTGGATGAATCCAGCTATCCAATATATATACACACACACACTTGTGAGGCGTGACAAGGCATGTCATAAACGGAAGCGCGGTCACCTTTTTAGCGTGATGTGGAGCAAACTTGTCTGGCCATTGAGTGATGTTGAGGAACTTGGAGCACCCCAGCACAAACAATTCGCAAAAATGCCGCAATATTGAGGAATCGAGTGGAACGTCGCAGAACATCCTCAATGGTACGGATGAGCAAGCTATGAGCAAAGCTTATTCCTCTCTGGCACGAACTGTTTGACTGAGTGGTGAAATAAACACAAAATCATTCCGCCATGCTACACATGAATGAGTGCCCTTGAGGATTTAAAATGTGTACTAGTGTCAGGTTGGCTTTAGAAAAATTCCCGGGGTCAAATATGACCCCACTTGATCGCTTGAAGGTTAAGGTTAGGGTGAGGTAAAGGTTAGCGTGAGGGCTGGGTGTGGGCAACCAATGGCTATGGCTAGGGTAAGTCTCCAGGAAATTAATATGACTTTGTGTATTGTCTTCTGTAGTCATGGAAACAAAATGTTTTGTGTGTGTGTGTGTGTGTGTGTGTGTGTGTGTGTGTGTGTGTGTGTGTGTAGTGTTTATGAGACTGAACCTTAAATCATTGTATTAGTCTGATACTCAGCACAATTTTGATTTTGAGATGAAGTAAATGGAGTAGCATTTTTCAATGCCAAAACCTGTCTGAATGGTATTGTTTGGTTTCAAGCTTTGTCTGATTCTCTCATATAACTCAAATTAAATTAGGTGTAAAATTCTCAGCCTCTTCAAATAGCACGAGGAATCCACTCCAAAATACAGTGTTAGCACATACACCTCATTGCAATAAGGTCCTGGGTTATAATCCCAGGCTTAAGAATGTCTGTGTGGAGTTCACATGCTCATCCTGTGCATAAGTGGGTTTCTTCTTAGTACTTCGGTTTTCTTCTGCAGTCTGAAAACATGCACATTAGCAGAATTCACTATTCCTAACTGCCACTAGATGTGAAGACGAGTGTAAATGGTTGTGTAGGTTTCCCTGCACTGGTCGTGCAAGCTGTTCGGGGTGTCGTGCTTTGGCACTTTTTTTGCATAATCCTAATAAAAAATAAAAATAAAAAAAGACTTTTAAATTCTTGTATTCGGATTGTGATTCGGATCTGCTTCAAAATATTATGGATTGTTGACATGCACCTGCACCATCCTCTACTAAGTTTAGTGACAATCGGTTCAGCTGTTTTTGCATAATTCTTTGAAGAAGCAAACAAACAAATGCTGCTGAATGAAGAACTTCTGGACCTCTTTGCTTAGGTTTCTGCCCCCGCGACTTAGTGGAAGAAGATGAGATCAGATAATAATAATAAAAGGTTTTGTGCATCAGTCATCAGAGTCCAACCGCGGAACAGAAGTCGAAACATCACGCAGTTTAAAATCAAATATAAGAAAATAATTTTGATGGATTACAGGGATAGGGGGTGAGGGGCGGGGGGTAATAAACATGTTGGCAGGCTTTTGGTTTGCATTATTTATTATTATTTATTACTGGGTCAGTTTAATAATTCCTTCATAATAAATAAAGTATTTTATAGTGTTATTCATTTTATTTTATTTATTTAATTAGTTATTGTTGTCTTTTTCTTGTAAATAAATTTTGGTTACAATTAAAGTGTTTTGTGATATGAGGGGTGCACAAATAAGAGATATTAACCGGGAAGCGGATATATTATAACCTGCCATGAACTGATGTGTACGGGGTGGAATTAAAAAAAAGATGATTCTTCTTCCCACTCCTTTTTGAATATGGCACAGTTATCAAGTTCATTTCCTTGGGCAGTGATGGCCCTGTGGTAAGGTGCTGGATTACCGATCTTAAGGTCGGGGGTTCAAGCCCCACTATCAACAGGTTGTCACTGCTGTCCCACACAGTCCAGTTAACTTAGTTATCAAAGGCCGGCTGTCTCTCTCACTGTCTGTGACCCTAATTAGGATTAAGCTAAGATTAAGGGGATGCTTTTGAGCATGTTTTCTATGTTTACATGCATGTGTTCTTTCATTCACACCCATTGGGGGCAGCCATACCCTAATGGTTAGGGAAACAGCTTTGGGACCAAAAAGTCACCAGTTCCTGAACGAGCAGGAAAAAGGTGTTACAGTGGGGGACTGAGCTGCACCTTCTCTTCTTCCACATATGTGGCTGAAGTGCCCTTCAGCAGGGCACCTAACCTTCAACTGCTCTCCGAGCACCTCCAAATTGTGTGTGTGTGTGTGTGTGTGTGTGTGTGTGTGTGTGTGTGTGTGTGTGTGTGTGTGTGTGTGTGTGTGGCAGCCCACTGCTCCCAGCATGTGTGTGCTCACCTTGGATGGATGAAAATGCAGAGAATAATTTCCTTTATGGGGATTAATACAGTATATCAAAAATAAATCAATAAAATTGTCTGGTATTTAAGGACAACCTGCGTATTGTATTGTTGGTGTATTATAGGTGAGAGCATAGAATCGCAACTTTTGTTAAAGCACTCATTAAAATGCACCCTTGTTTCCATGTGTGCTTTGCAGCAGCATGATTCTGCTCGTGCTGATGGTCACAGTGGTACGTTGTGCATCAAATGTGATTAACGAAATCTCAAAGTTATATATAACGCAGTTTTGACACATTAAACTTTTGTTATCCAAAATATGTCCTAAGAATGTACATGTTGTAGTTGGGTGCTGGAGCACAGTGGAGAAATGCGATGTGGAGTTAAACATAGAAATGAGTGTATATGACTTGTAAATTATTAAAGGACACTAAAGGCTCTCACTTCACAGAAGCAACTGGTTGTGTTCATGTTTCCCATCTGAATATATTCAGTCATATTTGTGAGACTGGAATGAAATGCCCTTATAATATTTGATAGACTTTGCACATATCAAGGGGAGATCCCAAAGAAAGGAAACAGAACTCCTTTCCACATTCTCTTGCTCTACTTGCCTTGTTTCTATGGCAACAAAAGAGAGAGTTGAAGGATGATTTGTTGCATTAGAGGCTCCAAATGCATTAATAAATATACTCCAGGAAGTATAAACACACCACCATGAAGAGCTTGCTGGGAATCAAATCAATATTTATCTTCAGTCTTATAGCCAATAGCTGCTTTATTACACATGTATTGTTTATGTTCATCATTATTTAACATTTTTAATCTACAGTGTGTGTGTGTGTGTGTGTGTGTGTGTGTGTGTGTGTGTGTGTGTGTGTGCGCGCGCAATCTTACAACGCTGATAAAACCTGGGAAAAATGCATACTGGTTGAAAATGGATTATTAATTGACATTGTTCTTCTTCTAATTTGCACATTGGGTTGATGAATATTTAGTTTGTGCCGATTCTGCCTTTGCCAAATACAACACAATATGAACACCAACAAATTAATACTCCAGTCAGCGTGAAATTTCCTGCACAACAAAGTCACTTTCAGTATTGCATTAAATTTGCAGAAACCTGTTTACAACAGATAAACAGAAATATGTCATTTTACAAGCTTTAACAATCACATGCAGTTGTAGAATGTTTTTTTTTTTTTTTTCTAATCAGGTCCATTTCACTATCTATCTATCTATCTATCTATCTATCTATCTATCTATCTATCTATCTATCTATCTATCGATTGATCGATTGATCGCTCGATCGCTCGTCCGTAAACCTACAAACTTAAAATAATCCATTTATCATATTGCAGCAGATGACAAATATAAAGCTTGGCCAAGTAATCCGGTGGCTTTTCACAGAATCTTACTTGCATTATTTTAACTGTCGAATAAAAAAGATAATACATTTAATTTTTTTTGCATTATGCAGCAAAAAGAAGCAGGCTTGATGCAAAACAGAAAATAAATTGACCAAATCAAAATGGATCTGGGCCCTGGATGAATGAGCGCCATTTTTTTTTTTCATATATATATATATATATATATATATATATATATATATATATATATATAGAGAGAGAGAGAGAGAGAGAGAGAGAGAGAGAGAGAAGAGAGAGAGTCACAAAGGAAAAATCTCACTGCATAAAAGAACATGAACAAAATGTTTTGTTTTACAATAGTTGTACCAATTCTGTATGAATAACGTCCACTTTAACACACAGACCTGACCTATTTTCATTCATTTTCTGAGCCACTTAGCCCTAGATACGGTCGTGTGGAGGCTGGCCACTTATATTGTATAAAATGTCTTTTGTCTTCTTCTTTTCCTTTTGGCTTTTTCCATTTTTCAGGGATCGCCACAGAGAATCATCTGATTTGCACATTTGATTTGGCATAGGTTTTTGCATCGGATGCCCTTCCTGACACAAGGGGGCAGAACCACGCCGACGGCTTTCAGCTACTCTTTACAAAAGTCTCATAGAAAGTTTTATAAAATGTCTTTTGTATTTTATACAATTTTTGAGGACCACAAAAAAAAAAAAAAAAAAAAAAAAAAAAAAATGGGGTGGAGGGTGGGGCTCCATTTTTATCATACTCCATAATTAAAATACGATTTCGGTCTCTTTACAAAATGTAAATTAGTGAATTATCTAGGTTTGACCTTCGGAGTAATGACTGAATAATGTTTTGAATGTAATTTATAAAAGTTCTTATTATATTAGTTCCCCTGCACTTTACCTGGTAGAACAAAATTACCTGGTAGTAATTTTAGGTGGGCAGTGGTGGCCCGGTGGTATGGTGCTAGATCACTGATCCTAAGGTTGTGAGTTCAAACCCCACTCTCAACATTTACCACTGCTGCCCCCCAGTGCAGCTAACTGGGTTAGCAATGCCCAGCCATGTCTCTCACTGTTTATGGTGGGAAGTTCATGTAAAAGTACCATCGCTGACTTTCATCAAGAGTAGCTGTATAGCTGTCAGAGTGTTTCTGCCCTGCTATGGCCTGGCGAGCCATCCAGGGTATACTCTGCCCTTGCCCAGAGTCAGCTTAGACAGGCACCAGGCTTCCTGTGACCCTAATTGTGATTAAGCGGTTCAGGAAATGAATTAATGAATGATAATTTTAGGTTGGATCGGGGGACTTGTCATTTGCATATTTGATTTATGAAAATTGAAAGCACTGGGAATTGGTAGATGCATCAAGAATATGTGAGTTAGATTTGAAGAGTGTTAGGGGTCCCACAACTTGGGGCCTACTTTGGAGTCTGCCCCTTCATTCCTGGGTCCAGTAAATGAATAATATATGAAGCTTGTTATTTTTAGCCAGACTAAGAAAAATGCCGATTTAAAGAAAACTGAGCAGCCACACAGGAGTCTGTCATTAAAGTATGTTTAACTTTCATTTTTGTATTTAGGATGGTGTAGTAATTAAAAAAAAAAAAAAAAAAAAAAAAAAAATCCTGGGCTTGAGCCACAGCCCTACACAGGTGTGTCTGTGAGGAGTTTGCATGCTCTCCCTGGGCCTGCATGGGTTTCCTCCAGAGACTTCACTTTCCTCCCACAGGTCAAGGGACATGCACATTAGATTAGTTGTGTACTCCAAATTTTCCGAAGGTGTGAATGTGACATGGTGGTGTATGTACGTGTGCTGGCCAATCAGAGCTCATTTGGGATATGTCGAAAGAAAAACCAATCAGATTACAAACCATAGCACAAGAATTTACAATACACTGACGGTATAAGACAGCAGGAGCACATATTTTTGCTGAATTCCTGTTGTTGTTATTGATATTATATCTTTGTAATGCAAGAATAAAAGACCCGGTATGATAATAGATGTTCCTGCCAAAAGGATTACGCACCGCTGACTTTCCCAAGTGGTGGCACACGAGGATAAGTGCCTTGCTGATAGGATAGTGCTTCATTTTAATGCAAAGACAAGGGTTTGAATCCCGCTGCGCTTATTGTAATTATCTACAAATTTATTCATTTTATTTGTTTATTTTTCAGCTTTTATTCATATTTATGAGACACATATGTTTCACTTTATTGTAGAACAAAATGAAGCACCGGTTTTCATGCCGAGTGAGAGAGGTCGTCTTGACGAATCTGCATAATGGAAACAGATGTACGGTACATATTGGCCGAATCGATGCAGTGTAAAACAATATCACCAGTTAACATGAAAACCAATTAAACCAGCATACCGCTAACTAAAATAATCAATGCTAGCATAAGGGGCAGCGGTGGCCTGGTGGTAAAGGTGCTGGATCCCAGCTCTTAAGGTGAGGGGTTCGAGTCTCATACATAAAAAAAAAAAAAACATTGCTAACTATTGGAAAGAGGAGCTGCAAAGCCGTCAGCGTGTTTCTGGCCCTTGCTAAAGGGCTGTGTCAGAAAGGGCATCCGACGGAAAACCCTATACCAAATCAAACATGCAAATCATTCGCTGTGGCGACCCCTGAAAAAGGGGAAAAAGCAGAAGAAGCATAATATTAGCGAACCCTGTTCATGAAAGTTACCGCTATGGATGTCGTACAGTAAATTCTGTTAATGTTCAACATTACAGTTTTTATTTGTTACTAACAGAGTCAAGAGACATGAGAAGCAAATATGAGTTAACACACTTACTGATGCTCTGTGATTGAGCACTGTCCGTATCCCTGATGAGTATCCGACTGGGTGGATCTGTGTTTGATTGGTCATCCTCAGTGCCCCAGATGTTGACAGCAAATATTTTTCACACAAAATTTTAGACACTGGATTTGGCCTATCAAATCTGTCCCACTGAAAAATAATAACCTTTAAATTTTTAATGCTCGCATTTTTGAACATTGAAAAAAGAAAAAAAGTAGTACAGGGATCCCTCGCTACTTCACGCTTCAATTCATGATTCATGTGGCTTCAGTGCAACACATTCTTTTTTTTTTTTTTTAATATATTAATAATTTAATTTAAAATAAAAAATAAGGAAATTAAGGGGAAAAAGTTAAGGAAAATTCTGCAAAAACAAGGCCAATTATGCAAAAAAAAACAAAAAACAAAAAAAAACAAAAACAAAAAAAAAAGAAACAAAAAAAAAAAAACACAAACACAAAACAACCCCCCCTCATCAGAACTACTTACATTTTGTGAGGTGCACATCTGAATGTGTGTGTATTCATATTTTATTTACATGCATTATTTCTGAATGTTTAATTGTTATTATAAGCATTTATAGAATTGAATATGTATTTATTGATATTATATACACATATACATGCATGTATATGTCAGTCGGGGGATTGGAGGGTTGATCCTACTTCACGGAATTCGGTGGTTCCGAGGGGATCTCGGTCCCAATTAACCGTGGAAAGTAAGGGATCCCTGTAATTAAAAACTTGAGTTTTGAATTCATAAGCAAGAGAAAAAAAAAATCAGGTACTTAATTTTGGTTCTAAAAGTAAAATAAAATAAAAATCAGTGCTAGTAATCCAGAGGCTTTTAAATTTCAAATCTGATGAGACTGATTTGCTTCCGTATTTCAGTCATCGTTTGAAGACACTTATTGACTCCATTATCTGGACATCTAGACAAAGTTCCTTACAGCACCTTGGTGCCAAAACAGAGAACACTTCAGATGTGTGTTTTCCTTGTCCAATGATGGACGGAGGTACCAGTCCAGCAGCGCTTTGAGGATGCGAGGTGTGATTAGTGCTTTGATGGAGGAGGGTGCAGGTACATTTTTCGCATTGTAGACTAGCATTAACCTTTTTCATCTAATTCACGTAGCTACAAGTAGCCAATGGAAAGAGAGTAGCAGTGGAGTGAGGTGAGAGAATGTGGGAAGGTTGAAAACGTAGCCTGTAATTGCATTCTGGATCAGGTCCAGAAGTTGACTGGGGCCAAGAGGCGGAGCTTCCAGGATTGACTTACAGTAGTCTAACCTAGAGATGAAAAGGGACTGAAGAAGTATCTGAGTGTCCTTAGTGGAAAGAAATGGATGAATCCTTCAGATAGTAAAGAGGAGAAATCAGCATGATTGAGAAAGTTCAGCAGTATGACATGAGGAGGACAGATAATTGTCCATGGTTACCCAAAGGCTTCATGCAGTGAGCGTGTCAGAGATCAAAGAGTTGTCCAGGGAGATTACAAGATCTTGGTGTGGAGATGAGTCATCTGGGATGAACAGCACTTCAAGCTTGATGGGATTAAGCTTCGGCTAGTAAGCTGACATCAATAATAAAATACTTGCTCTGCATACAGAGATCCAGACAGAACCATCAGTGTGTCAGGGATGAAAATAGAGGACAAGTTGAGTGTCATCTGGATAGTCTGTGGTATGAGAACTCAAATTTTTCATTTGAGCTTTCATCTCGTTGTGGTCAAATGAATACATTTCGAAGCACCTTCTAAAAGTTGGACTGTTTTGATAAGCACTTCTTCTGTACCATACAATCAAGCTGCTACTACAACAGCTTTGCAATGTTGAGATGCTGTGAGTGCACTGGTCACTTCATTATTGACAGAATACCAGCTGGCTGCTTCTCTATAGCTTTTGCATGGTTTGAAGTGTTTTGGCTCATTGTTCTGTTGGAGGAAAGTTGCTCCAATCATGTGCTATTCATGAGGTATAGGTGTTACATGCTGTCGCAAAATGGAGAATAGTGTTCGCTGATCAATATCCCCTTTTACTTTCTACAAATCCCCCATTTCACCACCACCGAAGTGCTCCCAGATTTCCACCACTATCGCTGACAGAAGGCGAACAAAAACTATTCCAGCGTCTTTTATTTTGCTCCGTTAGAAATGTTTTTTTTTTCTTCTTCTTTATGATCCAGGCAGCTTCGACTTAGATTTATCTATTGCATTGTTCCCCAATCTTCCCCAGCCCAGTGTTTGTGTTCTGTTGCCCATCTTAATCGTTTTCTTTTACTGACCAGTTTTAAAACTAATTGTTTATTTATGTATTTTTTTGCAACGCCGGAGGTTCACTCCTTTTCACTGTTAAAGTTGAGTCTAGTCTTTTGTAGCTATTTAATGCAGCCGTCAATTGAGGGACCGGTGGCAGTGGTTAGGGTGCTGTGCTCATGATCGGGAGGTTGTGTGTTCAAATCCCAGTTAGACCCCCACTGTGCTAAGAGCCCTGGGCATGGTCCTAACCACAAGTGTGCCTCTGTTCACCCAGCAGTATAAATGGGTACCAGTAAAAATATATTGGGAAGGTCACCTGCGATGGACTAGCGTCCCCTCTAGGAGGATTTGAACTTCTGGTCGAGTCACGCTACGGAAACCAGGGATAAGCACCAGCCTAATGAGCTGCTATGGCTCTTTCAGTTGAGGATATATCATCTGTCTGTTTCTCAAACTATAGACTATGATGTATTTGAGCTCTTGCTCAGTTGTGTAACTGGGCCTCTGACTTCTCTTTCTATCCCGATCCGAGCCTGTTTGCCATGTGAGTGTGGGTGGGTGTGAATGGCTGTGTGTGTTGGCCCTGTGATGGACTTGCAGTTTGTTCTGTGTATACCCCACCTTCACCTAGTGTCAGCAGCAGACATCGAAAAATAACACCAACTTGGTTTGACCATGAAACAAGGTCAAGGGCACCCATATACAATCTTAATTGAAACCTCTCCGAGTAAAAAAAAAAAATTTCATGTTCCTTTGTAATTTCCTGTAAATATAATTTCCTTTTAAAGGCATCACACTGGGTTATCAAAGGCGGGCCATGTCTCTCACTGTCTATGGTGAGAGACATGTAAATGAACCATTGCTGACATTCGTAAAGAGTAGCTGCAAAGTCGTCAGCGTGTTTCTGTCCCTTGCTAAAAAGGGTTGTGACAGGAAGGGCATCCGACGTAAAAAATCTCTGCCAAATCAAACGTGCGAATCAAGATGGTTGGCTGTGGCGACTCCCGAGTAAAAGGGAAAAAGCCGAAAGGAAGACAGACAGACACTAATGAACCCCAAGAAGCTGAATATAAAAAATGAATAAGTGACCTTTAAAAGGTCAAGGTGACCCATGTACAATTCCAACCCGTTTGCCCTATGGAGGAGCCATACACCATATTTGGGGATCCTTCATCAGTTCCTTCGGTGATGCCCCTTAACAGCAACTTCTGAGCATGTCCATTTTTTTACCATGTGTGGTCATGAACAGCAACATACTAATGTTACAAAATCCATGTCTGACTGTTAAATTTCCAGCAGAAGAAATTACAACACAAATTGAAAAGTCATATTTTAGATATATAGAATACACCGGTAGTGTAGTGGTTAGGGTGCTGTGCTCATGATCGGGAGGTTGTGTGTTTAAATCCCAGTTAGACCCCCACTGTGCACTTTACCCTTGGGCAAGGTGTGTCTCTGTTCACCCAGAAGTATAAATGGGTACCAGTAAAAATATACTGGGAAAGTAACCTGCGCTGGACTAGCGTCCTATCCTGGAGGAGTTGAACTCCTCGTCGCTTCACGTTATGGAAACCGGGAATAAACACCGGCCTGATGAGCCACTGGGCTCAGGTGTAAAAAGCCCAACAGAGTACGTTTGGATATACAGGATACAATTGTCATGTAAGCTTAGGCTGAATCTGCACAGCAGACTAAACTAGGTCACTGACGTGTCTCACAGAGAATCTTTATGTTAATCCAACTCGCCGTGTACATAGTCCCTTTTCATAGGATTAAAGTTAACTGAGTGGTCTTTGGGTTTAAAATATCAGCAATTACCACTGCAGTCACACAATTATGAATATGTGCAAAGTATGGTCAAGCAAGTAACTCAGAAAACAAAGAAACAATCAAAACCCAAACTGATAGTGAGACTCATTTCACCACATACTGGTCTGTTTATCACTGCTCAAATCATCCTCACCGAGCAGGCAGGCTACTTCCTTTAGAATCACAGCAGAATCAGTAAACATCTTCTTCTTCTTTTCCTTTCGGCTTTTCCCTTCAGGGGTCGCCACAGCGAACCATCTGCCTCCATCTCACCCTATCCTTTGCATCTTCTTCTCTTACACCAACGACCTTCATGTCCTCCTTCACCACATCCATGAATCGTCTCTTTGGTCTTCCTCTAGACCTTCTGCCTGGTAGTTCCAGCCTCAGCATCCTATTACCAATATACTCACTATCCCTCCTCTGTACATGTCCAAACCATCTCAATCTAAGAATCAGTAAACATGTTTTCAACAAATATACCCTATATTTTCCAAATATAATTTAATCTAGCCATTTCTTTTGGCTGAAGAGCTGGGCAGTTTGCAAGAAAGCCCAAATTATTATCCGAATATGTAAGAACTGGATTAAAAAAAAAAAAAAAAAAAGGTTTAAAATATGATACATCCTTCAGAGTTGCTGCTGCATGAATAACCATAATGATCTATAAATGATACATCACTGCCTCACTGAACTTTCAGTCCTAAACCCACTTCTTTAACTGTTGGGCCAAAGCTGCCCCCTCAACATTACATGCAGCACTTCACTGCACAGCAAGAAGATCCTGGGTTTAAGTCTCACGTTTGGCAAGGGCGTTTCTGTGACGCGAGAATTGCATGTTATTTCCATACTTGCTTCGGTTTCCTCCAGGGTTATTCCCCTGGAAAGTTTAAGATTAGAAGCCTTGTTACATTGCAAATAATAAATGTTTGGATTATTATTATTATTATTATTATTATTATTATTATTATTATTCTCACTAATATATAAATAAAATATGTAAGTGGTGGATTAGTGGTTAATTCGATGGGTTACTGATCCAAAGGTCAGCGGTTCAATTACAACTATCATCACTATTGGGCCCTTCAGCAAGACCCTTAACCCTCAATTGCTCAGTCATATAAAAATGCAAATTGTAAGTTGCTCTTGATAAGAGTGTTTGCCAAATTCTGTAAATGTATACAAGAGCAAAGGGTGCTGTGTTGCCTCAGATTTAGTTTCTTTGTGTGACTCATGCATCTGCCCCGAAGGTCTTGATTTCAGTTTGAGGAAACATTTATTTTATTTTCAGTACTGGTTTCAGAATGGATGAACCGGTCACGGTTTTGTTTGTTCTTAAAGTCAAAGGTTTCAACAGCTGCTTGTGGCTTTTGATTTATCAGGTTGTGGTGTTTAGATTCTTCCAGAAAGCATCAAGATCTGAGATTTCAGATGTATCTTTAATATTCCCTCCCGAGTACAATATTCGTCCTTGAGCTTGGGTTATTCAGTTTTGCCATAATCAACCTTTTTGGAATGTTCATCTTGATGGTGATAGACTTGTGGTATTACTCTCATTGAACTCATACCCAGGCTATGATCACTGTCACAGTCAGCACCACGATATTTCCTGATGTGAAGTATCTCCTATGTTTCTGTGTTACACTAGTGAGATTAAGTTGGTGTGTTTTTTCGCCCGAGATGACACCAAGTCACCTTTCTATGTTTCTTCCCAGGAAGGATGCTAGTAGTTACACAGAGATTCTCCTGCAGCACAGTTTAAGCATCGTTTGTCCATCTTGATTTGTTTGGGCAACACCGAACCTACCAGTGCAGTCAGGCCATGCATGCCCTGTAATCATCATCAGCATGTGCATTAACATCACCAAGAAGAATCAACCTTTCAGATTCTGCTAGGTTTCTCAAAGCATCTTCACGCTGACTGTTGGTGGTGTTCTTCACATCAGCTTCTGTGACTAAAGTCAGCGCATGGGCTGGTATAATGTTCACAGCTCCTTCTCTTGTGTTGTTTTAGAGATGATATCTGTTTGCTGACACAGGCAGATATTTGAATGCTATTTATAAGTTTTTTGTTGAGCACAAAGCCAGTACCATAAGGCCGTGGTTCGTCAGGAGATTTCTCAGACCATTGGAAAGGGAAGTGTTTCTCTTTAGTTGAACCAGTACCTGCTAGATATGTTTCTTGGAGAACAGCTACATCGACATTTACACAATGGAGTTTCCTGTCTATAATAGTTTCTTTCTTACATCATAATCACAGTCCAGATCAGGATGTTCCAGTCACCATTGTTCGAATATTCTTGGTTGTTGAAATCAGGTGATTTCAGGTGAGGTGATTATTTCCAAACATCCAGATCACCTTATGTGACAGTTTATTGGCGAACCTGTGAATTTGGTCCACCTTTCTGGTCAGGAACTGCTTGTCTTAAAGTTTATGGAAGCTACCATAGGACTGGGCTTCCTACCGATGAGAGAACGAAATCCATGATGTTTGAGTGTTACCGCCTTAATCCAGAATTTATATCCGGTGATTATGTCACTCGGAGTGTCTGTTTTCCACAAGAGTATAGACACGGGTTTTCTCTGCAAGAGACGGTTGACATAGAAATGCCTCAAGGATGAATAAAGCAAGAGTTTTTCTCATCCACAACCACTCAGAGTCAGAGGAAAAGAACACAGCCAGTATGTGAGCTACAGAATGTCTGAGTGTGCACCGGGCTGTTCTATGATCTATGGGTCAGCCAGCAATACACTGCTGAAGAAGTCTCTTAATATGGAAAAACAAAAAAAAACATTTTTTTTTTCCCAAAAATTGCACATCCTTGCATTATCTATTTCGTACATGTGAAGTGATTTGTAAGTCAATTAACAATCAGGACCACCGTCATTGTGGCAACAGTCTCCTGAAAGAGGTTAACCATTTATGAATCTTTGTCAGGTATGTGATACCCATTCATTCATCCATTCATTTTCTGTAACCGTTTAATCCTAATTAGGCTCGCGTGGAGCATGGTGCCCATGTCAGCCGACTCTGAACGAGGGCAGAGTACACCCTGGACAGCGCAGCAGGTCATCACAGGGCAGAAACATGCTGACGGCTATGCAGCTCCTCTTGCCGACATTGAATTAGCCAATGATTAAGAAAAAAGAAAGTCTGGTTGGACCTTTCATGCTTTTCAAAGCATTGCTGAATGTCGTGTTATATTTGGTTGTTTACAGTTGCTTTTTGAGTGTTTGTTTAAATCTGTGTTCATTTAATAATGGAGAGATAAATACAACAACGTATCTTGTTTCATTTTGACATAAATGTCCTGTGTTTTCCTGCGGGGATGGAGCACAATCCTACATGATAATCAGTGTACCCCCAAAAATTCATGGTAATTATTTATGGCTATTATTTGTGAAATTTGTGAAATATATACCTGTTTTTCTTCTTGGTGTGTTTCCCTGGTAACTCAGAATAATGGATATAAAATAAGAGAGAGAGAGAGAGAGAGAGAGAGAGAGAGAGAGAGAGAGCGAGAGAGAGAGAGAGAGAGAGAGAGAGAGAGAGAGCGAGAGAGAGAGAGAAAGTGTGTGTGTGTGTGTGTGTGTGTGTGTGTGTGTGTGTGTACAAAGCAGAGAGAGAGAGAGAGAGAGAGAGAGAGAAAGTGTGTGTGTGTGTGTGTGTGTGTGTGTGTGTGTGTGTACAAAGCAGAGAGAGAGAGAGAGAGAGAGAGAGAGAGAGAGAGAGAGTGTGTGTGTGTGTGTGTGTGTGTGTGTGTGTGTGTGTGTGTGTGTGTGTGTACAAAGCAGAGAGAGAGAGAGAGAGAGAGAGAAAGTGTGTGTGTGTGTGTGTGTGTGCGTGTGTGTGTGTGTGTGTGTGTGTGTGTACAAAGCAGAGAGAGAGAGAGAGAGAGAGAGAGAGATGATCCACTGAGATGTTGCCCATCCTCTGTTACTGTTATTGTAAATATTTTGGAAATTACCAACAGTTGACACAAGTTAAGAAATACATGGTGAAACTGTGCGGCTAACTGGGTTATCAAAGGCGGGCCACGTCTCTCACTGTCTGTGGGATGTAAAAGAACCGTTGCTGACTTCCTTAAAGAGTAGCTGCAAAGCCGTCAGCGTGTTTCTGTCCCTTGCTAAATGGGTTGTGACGGGAAGGGCATCCAACGTAAAACCCATGCCAAATAAAATGTGCGAATCAGATAATTTGCTGTGGCGACTCTCAAGGACGGGAAAAAGCTGAAAAGAGAAGAAAGAAAGATATGTGTTGATTACTATGTTGACTACAATCTGTGTAATGTATATATTTTGGTTTATTGTAATCTTACATAACAGGATTACTCGCATTTGACTAATATTTTGGGCGACTTTTTCAACATTTGATTGTTTAAGTTTTAATTGTCTGTTAAATTCAGACTGAGTCGCATGATGGCACTTAAATTTCGCAGAAAAAAAGCTTGGTGAGCGTGTTTCTTCGTGTGCTTGTGTGGATTTCCTCTCAACGTCCAAAGACATGCACATTTGGTTGATTGGTTGTTCCAAATTGCCCCTAAGTGTGAGTGTGTATAGTTGAGTGTACATCTGCACTGCTAATGATTGAAGAGCTGTTCGGCGTGTCCCCCTCCTTCCCTCTGAGTAAGATATTCCCTTGCCTCCCCAGGACCACAGTACAATTAAGTGGTTTAGAAAATGAATGATGAATGAATAAATAAACAAAATGGCATTAGTAAAAATGAACACAAAGAACAACAAAAGAGCTTTGAGCCGTTTCAGAAAATGGCAAAAATGGCAGGTTTTACATAAAAATCTCATGAACATAATGGATTGTATGAATTTTGTATTACTGCTGTTGTAATAAATCCACCAAGGATGCATGAACCTATTCTACAACAGGAATGATAATAATAAATAAAAGTTGCATTTTTGTTTATTTTTTGTTTTGAAATATCACAAGCAAGTAGGTTAAACACGGCTCACCAGTCCATCACAGGGTCAACAAACACATCAACCATTCACACTCACATTTAAACCAAGTATTTAATATAACAAATTAGCCTGCTGTGTATATGTTTGGGCTGGCATGGTGGTGTCATGATTAGAATGTTCACCTCATCGCAAGAAGGCCCTGGTTTTGAGCTCTGTGCTAGTGCGGGTTTCCATCGAGTTTCTGCTGGGTTTTTACTACAGTACAAAGACAGGCACATTAGGCTGACTGGATGTTCCAAATTTCCCTTTGGTGTGTCCGGGAGTGATGGATGGGGGTGCTTTAACCCCTTACCCGGCAGAGACGAGTATACTCGCAATCACCCAAATTGTATTTTCCAGTCATTGACGAGTTAACTCGCCAAAACTTACGTTTTCAAAACCAGAGGGAAGCGGCTTTACTCGTCATTTCTATTGATGCCTGAGGATGTTATCGTACACTACTCATCATCATACGCCTCAAAAAAATGAACTATGGCATCTCAAGGCAACGTTAGACAAGAGGTAAGCGGCGAAACGTTTTCGACTCAGTAACCCGCAAAGAGTCAAAGGGGACGTGTCGCGCTCTTTAGAATCGGTACTCTCGGCCTCGTATTTTACGATTTCCTTGAAATTTCTCGGCATCCCTTATCCCAATGGATAACAGTGATGACAACAGCGATACTGAAGCTTCTCTTAGAGGCTTGGATACGTCTGATGAGAGTGCCAGCTCATCAGAAAATGAATATTCAAGCGAAAGTGAAGATGATGAACTGATTGACGCAAGAAATTGCACATAATGCCTCACACTTCTCAAATTTCATCTACAAATCATACGTGACATCATCACAAAGTATGGATCAGAACTGCCACCACGGAGATCCCCAGGTAGACCATCAGCAGGTGCAGTAAGTACACGGAATACACCTGGACATTTTCCCAAGGAAATCCCGCCAACAGAGAAAAAGGCAAATCCAACAAAAAGATGTGTTGTATGCAGTCAGAGTCACGTGACCATAGAGGGAAACCAATTAGGAAGGAGTCACGGTATATGTGTAAGATGTGCCTTGTACCTTTATGTGTGGTTCCATGTTTTGATAAATATCACACACACTGACTGTAATTTCTTTTGATTGTAATTTATTTTCTTTTTCTTTTTCTTTTTCTTTTCTTTTTCTTTTTCTTTTTCTTTTTTTTTTTTTTTTTGAATAAAGAGAAAAGTTGAATAATCAATCGTGTAAGATGTGTCTTGTACCTTTATTTGTGGTTCCCTTTTTTGATAAATATCACACATAAGACTGTAATTTCTTTTGATTGTAATTTCTTTTCTTTTTCTTTTTCTTTTCTTTTTCTTTTCTTTTTCTTTTCTTTTTCTTTTTCTTTTTTGAATAAAGAGCAAACTTGAATAATCAATCGTGTATTCTTCATTACATTAATTTTTGGTGACAAAAAAATAAATAAAAATGTGCTAAAAAAAAAAAAAAAATGGCGAGTTATCTCGTCTCTGCCGAAAGGGGTAATTTCAAATTACAGTTGCATGCAAAAATAGATGAAAAATTAAAAATAGACTTGAATTTCGTATTCAGCATAAAGTAAAGAACTTAAAAAAAAATGGTCTGAAAAAGGAACGTTTTTGTCAAAAAAAATGGTTGGTTAAGGGGTTAATGCTGTGTGGCATTTGTATGTCCACCCTATGCTTCCGTGGTTCTACTCTGGTTTTCATCCCAATCCAAAGACATGCACTAATATGCAAAGTCATCACACAGTCATTCACATTCATAAAGGAACAAAGACTCCCCAGAAATGAAAAGATTTGTAAATCTAAACTTTCAATCAATGACATCAATTAGTAGCAGCATATCCATGGACTGAAGAAATCTGAGCACCCAGAGAAACCCAGACACACATGGGAAGCCCGTGGGTGACTGCTTCAAACACAAATCAATTCAATTCAGTTTTATTTGTATCACACGTTTTACAGTTGACATTGTTGTAAAGTAGCTATAGAGAGCAATAGTAGGAGTTTACAAAGTATACGTCTAAACATTTTCTACAATCCCTACACATCCATAATGAGCGCCGCCCATGGCGACGGTGGCGGCAAAGAAAGCTGCCTCAGTTGATGTAATTAAGAAATGTTGAGAGGAACCAGGCCCTAAAGGGAAACCTTTCCTCATTTGGGTGGAACACAGAAAACTGAAAGAAAAGAAATGCTGCATTGATTTAATATACTTCTGTCAACTAGTCCCATAAAACTTGATTGTTTAGAGCATACATTCAAATTAAATGTCACAGCATTTGTTCATTTATTCATTTGGCAAACCTCTCAGTCAACCTATTGCCACGGGGAGGCTGGAGCCTAAATCAGCCAACTCTGAGTGAATGTCAGTTACACCCTGAACAGCTTGTCAGTCCATCACAGGGCCGACATGCACAAGTACAAACATTCAAAATCACGTTTGCACCTAGTCGCAATTTGAAAGAGCCAAATAGCCAGATGTGCATGTCTTTGTACTGCGGGAGAAAATGGAGTGGGAAGAGAAAACCCATGCAGGCATGCAAAGAACACAAAAACTCCAGAAATACCGTCACCAAGCCCTGGAATCAAACCCCGCACATTCTTGCTGTTAGGCCCACGTGTTAACCGCTATGAATCCACAGCTGATGTATGTTTCCTATTTAAATCACCAAATTTTGAGAGGTCGGGGGAATCTTCTTGCTGGACTGATGATATTATATGCCAAATTTGGCACAAAGCACTATTGTGAACTTTCATCACTGTCCATCTCCACACTGAATCATCGTCATAAGATATTTTTCATCAGTAAGGAATGCAAAACCTGTTTGTGTTGTAAGCAAGATTACTGAAGACCGGGACTGGGTGATCCTAGAAGAATTCGCCAAGAAACTTGAGACTGGGGTATAAATTGGCCTTCCAAGAGAATAGTGATGCTCAGATTATTTCCAAAGCTACACTAGAATGGCTCAAAGCCAGCACCCTGAATGTGCTAGATTAGCCAGGTTAAAGCCAAGCTCTCAATCTAATCAGTGGCAAGACGTACAAACAAAGAAGATGAAATTGCAATAAAGCTGTCCTACCGTTGCCATCAATGCAGGATAATTCAGGGCAATCAAAGTGTGTGACCGTAAAAGTAAAGTTGCTTTGTGTAAATCAAATTCAGGATTAGAAAAGAAGGCTACTGTATATTTATCATCTCAAAGACACACTAAGCACAAATGACACTGATACAGTTTGTTCTTCGGTTTAACACCAAAGCAAGTAGAGAAGTTCACATAGTTGTGGGTTCTGCCCACCCCCCTTTTTCTGTTTTTTACAGAAAGCTTACAAAATCTTGCTGTTTGGAGAGGACTGTCTGTGTGGAGCTTGCATGTTCTTGTATGGGCTTTATTTGGGAACCCCATTTTCCCTCTCACGGTCCAAAGGCATACACTTTATGCTTAATGGCTGTTCCAAATCGCCCCAGGTGTGAGTGTATAGACAATGTCAACCAACTTTTGGAAGATGTCATCATTGAAACATGCCATGTTAAACTTTTACTGAATGAAGGTACATGTGTGCAAATAATAACTTACTTATAGTTCACTTTTGTTTTTTAAATTTACCTTCAAAATGTAGAACGTCCACTTGTTTGGGTCACTGTTTATTTCTCAAAGCAAACCAAGATATGTATGTTATTCATGTCCTTAAATCTTGTCCTGGGCAGTGGTGGGCCGGTGGTAAGGTGCCAAATTACCGATCTCAAGGTTGGGGGTTCAAGTACCACTGTCAACGGTTGCCACTGCCCCCCCACCCCCCACCCCACCCCCAGGGTTATCAAAGGCTCGCCATGTCTCTCACTGTCTTTGGTGAGAGGTTCATGTAACAGAACCATTGCTAACTTTTGACAACAGGAGCTGCATAGCTGTCAGCATGTTTCTGCCCTGGGATGGTCAGGCGAGCTGTCCAGGATGCACTCTGTCCTCACCCAGAGTTGGCAGAGATGCCAGCCTGCTACACTAATTAGGATTCAGCGGTTAAGAAAATGAATGAGCACTTATCCCATGTAATTACACCCTCAATAATTACTTACCAAACTCAAATAAATCCCATGCATTCCTGGCTTGCTTTGTGCAATCACACAACCCAGAGGTGTGTGTGTGTGTGTGTGTGTGTGTGTGTGTGTGTGTGTGTGTGTGTGTGTGTGTGTGTGTGTGTGTACATGCTTGTTTGGGGGTGAATTAGTGGGGGAAGAGCTTTATGCCTAGCAATGCCTCTGAACCTCACCATCACTGTGTCACTGTGACCCTAATAGTTTGGAAAATGTGTTTATTAATATTTATAACAATTATTACAAACGCATCCGTAAAGTTTTGCTATCACTAGAAGGCCTGCTGATACAAATGAAAGAGAGGAATTGAGGAGTGTTTTTTTCCCCATTTATTGAGATTCTAATAAGAGCTGTGCAAATTGTGGTGTATCATTTCTAATATATTTTGCACACTGACCCTGACTTAGTTTCCAGGCCTGGTTTAGATTGCTAAACTCCTATTTGCTAAGAGGTTATTAGTACCTTGTAGATACATAGTAGCTCCCACTGTAGCGCCAAGGACATTACTGTGTAAACACTTATTTATTAGTAAATGCCAGTTTAGTTGTGCTAATCTAGCCACTAAGATAGCTGACCTGAATTCTCTTTTTGGGCAGTTGGAACAAAATGGCGGTGGAAAGTACGCATGCAGTAGCTTGGAGTGCTTGACTTTTCTCATTTCTTTTTTTTTTGTTTGTTTGTTTGTTTTACACCGTGTGTTCGCGCCTTATTCAGGGATTTGAAACTATAATTCAGTATGGAAGGGCTGAACTGTTGAAACTGTGGAAAAACCCATGACTTTATGTACCTCCAAAGCTGGATTTTATACCACCGGCGCTGCAGCAGACCACAGGGGCTTTCACCATTCCTCCTCTGTTGCCCACGAGGTGGAGGAGACACCATAAACAAAAGTGGGGTAAACGGAGCAGTATGCATGCTAGGCTACATGCTAACCCACACTGACACAGTGCTGCCTAGTCTTCTCCTCATGCATGCCAGGTCTCTTACCAAAAAGCCAAGCAAGATCCTCCTGAGGTCTACATTGACGGGCTGTTTGATGATTGCCACCAAGACCTGGCTGGATAAAAACATCCCTGATGCTGCGGTGGGGCTCGCGGGATACTCTCTGTTCTGGGCTGACAAGACTGTTGCTTCAGGCAAAGAACAAAGCTCGTGATGTATTGCCACCAACCTTATTGAAACATTCTTGCTCTAAAATATTTGGCAGTGAAGTGAAGGACATTCAAATTGGTTAGAGAAGCCAGCTCTGTTATAATCAGCGGCTCACTTACCACTTAGAGCTAATGCTAACTTAGCACTGGTGGGGCTGTATTGTCTGAATAGCACGCAGAAGGATGTCCATCCAGAGGCGGGTGTGATAGTGGCTTTTGACTGAAACTGAAATCATCCCAAATGTTACAGATTCACTGACTTTCCAACCAGGGATAATAACACTGGATCAGGTTTCTTGGAACATTCTGGAAGCATATAAAGCTTTTGCAGCTCCTCACCTGGGCATGTCAGACCACATAACAGTGAAGCTGAGCCCAGCTTATAAGACTCTGATCTGCAGGACTAAACCCACACCCAGAACTGTGCCGATCTGGGGGTACACTCTACTTATGTCAGAGTGGCAGTGTGGTACGGAAGCGCCACTGTAAAGCACAGAAAGGACTCGGCCCGGATGGCGAGAACTGCTCAGGGGATCGTGGGCTGCTGTATTTCATTTATGGACACACTATATGCTGTTCAGGTCCAGAAAAAGGCTAGCCCCATCACGACGAATCCCACCCACTCTTTCCTGAAGGAAGTAGTACAGAAACTACTGAAGACCAGCACAGCCAGACTCAAAAACAGTTTCTGCTTCAGTGCTGCAAAAGCCACCCCCTTTCACCCCCATCACCTAACAGTCTCACACACTAACCTGACCTTCCTCCACAGCCACATACTCATTTTCATACCCCCACCACCACCACCCTGGGCACTGACTCTCATACAGACATCAGTTCTCTGTAAAAAAGACGTTGAATCCTCAAACTCTGACTGTTTTACATTGCCGCACTTTATTTACATTTAAATTCTAATTTATATACAGTCTGCTGCTGCTATTTATTTATTTATTTTCACAGTGCCTTCATTGTACTTACAGCATAACCCACTGTTCTCTTTTTATGGGAAAACAGGTGTTGATAGAGTATTTCTGTTTTATCTTTCTATTTAAAAGTTTGTGTATACAATTACTTTTATTTATATTCTGCTCTTGATGGTGTTAATGGCAGGTTTTTTTTTTTTTTTTCTCCCTTGTTTTTACCGTTTTAAAGCTGAGAGCCTCATACAAAACTTTGTTATGTGTGAACATAATGACAATAAAGACTCTTGAATCTTGAATTGTAATGCATTCTTGATGAACCTAAAAAAACACAGCAGTATTAAAATACAGTGAGATCCCTCACTTTCTATGGTTAATTGGGACCAAGATCCTCCCACGGCCGCCGAATTCCACGAAGTAGGATCAACCCTCAGACTGATGTATATGTATCTGCATATGTGTATATAATATCAATAAATACATATTCAATGCAGTGAACAACAGTTTGGTTTCATGCCAAGAAAGAGCACCACGGATGCAGTGTTTGCTTTGAGGATGTTAATAGAGAAGTACAGAGAAGGTCAGAGGGAACTGCATTGTGCCTTTGTGGATCTGGAGAAAGCATATCACAGGGTGCCGAGAAAGGAACTGTGGTATTGCATGAGGAAGTCTGGAGTGGCAGAGAGGTATGTTAGAGTGGTGCAGGACATGTATGAGAGATGTAAGACAGTGGTGAGGTGTGCTGTCGGTGTGACAGAAGAGTTCAAGGTGGAGATGGAACTGCATCAAAGGTCAGCTCTGAGCCCCTTCTTGTTTGTTATGGTGATGGACAAGCTGACAGAAGAGGTGAGACAAGATTCCCCTTGGACTATGATGTTTGCAGATGACATTGTGATCTGCAGTGAGAGCAGAGAACAAGTGCAGGAAAATCTAGAGAGGTGGAGGTATGCCTTGGAAAGGAGAGGAATGAAGGTTAGCCTCAGTAAGAGAGAATACATGTGTGTGAACGACAAGGACCCAGAGGAATTTAAGTACTTAGGCTGAACAATCTAGAGCAATGGGAAGTGTGGAAAAGAGGTGAAGAAGCGTGTGCAGGCAGGATGGAATGGTTGGTGAAAAGTGTCCGGTGTGATGGGAAGGTATCGGCAAGAACGAAAGGAAAAGTGAACAAGACAGTGTTGAGGCCAGCGATGTTGTATGGTTTAGAAACAGTGGCACTGAGGAAAAGACAGGAGGCAGAGCTGAAGATAGCAGAGATGAAAATGTTGAGGTTCTCTTTGGGAGTAACGAGGATGGATAGAATCAGAAAGTCCATCAGAGGGACAGCACATGTAAGAGGTTTTGGAGACAAAGTCAGAGAGGCTAGACTGAGATGGTTTGGACATGTACAGAGGAGGGATAGTGAGTATATTGGTAGTAAGATGTTGAGGTTGGAACTACCAGGCAGAAGGTCTAGAGGAAGACCAAAGAGAAGATTTATGGATGTGGTGAAGGAGGACATGAAGGTAGTTGATGTATGAGAAGAAGATGCAGAGGATAGGGTGAGATGGAGGCAGATGATTCGCTGTGGTGACCACTGAAGGGAACAGAAGAAGAAGAAGAAGAAGAAGAAGAAATACATATCCAATGCTATGAATGCTTATAATAACAATTAAACATTCAAAAATAATGCATATGATGTAAATAATATACACACACATACAGACATATATGTGTGTGTGTGTGTGTGTGTGTGTGTGTGTGTGTGTGTGTGTGTGTGTGTGTGTGTGCACGCACATACAGATGTGTGTGCACACACTCAGATGTGCACCTGACATAAAAATGTCAGTAGTTTTGATGTTTTGTTGTTGTTGTTGTTGTTGTTGTTGTTTTTGTTTATTTTTTGGCATAATTGGCCTTGTTTTGTGGTATTTTAACCTTAACCTATTCCCTTATTCTTCCTTAATTTCCTTATTTTTCAATTCAATGAATATTAAAAAAAACAAACAAACAAACAAAAAAAAATGCAATGCACTGAAGCCACATGAATTGAAGCGCGAAGAGCAGTGGGGGCACAGAGCTGGATTACTGTTCCTGAGGTCGAGGGTTCAAGCTCACTGCTGTCCCTCCAGTGCAACTAACTGTGCCATCAAAGACTGGCCATGCCTCTCAATGTCTGCCGTGCCACGCATGTAAAATAATCATTCTGACTTTTATCAAGAGTAGGTCACTTTCCCATCACTGTGTTTCTTTTCTGCAATAGCCTGGTGAGCTGTCCAGGGTGTACTCTGCTCTCTTGCAGACTTGTCTGAGATGGGCATCAACCTTCCCACAACCTTAATTAGGATCAAGTGGTTGAGAAAATGTATGCATGAATGAATGAATATTATCACCTCTTTGTCATAAGTTATGGCAGAAATGGAACTAAGGAGCACAAAGGTCATGATTTTGTCAGAAAGGAAGACAAAGGAACCCAGAGTCTGGCTGCAGTGTGTCTGCCTTTCATACTATTATATACATACCATACTATTACATCAAAATAAATATGTAATCAGTCACACATTCCCTTTGTACACTCCTTTCTTGATGACTTCCCACTTGCATGAAACTCTCTAAAATGTGTGCAAGGTTAGAAATCTCACTTTAAGATAAGCACTCTAGTCATTCTCAATGGTGAAACAGTCTTCTTCTCTTCCTTTCGGCTTTTTCCCGTTCTCGGGAGTCGCCACAGCCAATCATCTGATTCGCACATTTGATTTGGCAGAGGTTTTTACGTCGGATGCAATTCCTGTCGTAACCTTTTGCAAGGGATAGAAATACTCTGACGGCTTTGCAGCTACTCTTTACGAAAGTCAGCAGTGGTTCTTTTACATGCCTCTCACCATAGACAGTGACAGACATGGCCCGCCTTTGATAACCCAGTTAGTTGCACTGGGGGCAATGGTGAAACAGTAGAAAACAATTTTATGCTCAGTTGAAAACAGCACCAGACGACAGTCGCAATTTATCCTCAGTAAAGAGCAAAATCAATATATTACACGATTGCCATCCAAAATACAATAGAGTACCAGCACATTTTTTTTGTCAACTACTGTATCCGGCCTGCTTACTTTTGACTAAAATGGTTAGTGCAGACCAGTGGTTCATTTGTGTGAGTGAAGGACCACTGCTGGATTGAATCACCGCTGGATTGAAAGAAATATCCTGATGATGAGCATGTTATTGTATGGACCAAACCAATCAATCTTACTCGTGTAGTGAGAACCCTGAAGTCCACCGACCCAGGAAGAAGTTCACCAATCCTTTACAGGGCCCACGTACACACATGCACACGGAACCATTCACACTCACATTTACACCAAGGAGAATTTGAAACAGCCAATTACCTGAATGTAGAGTGGCACGGTGGAGTAGTGGTTAGCACATCTACCTCACAGCAAGAAGGTCCTGGGTTCGATTCTCAGCTCGGGCATTTCTGAGCAAGTTTACATGTTCTTCTCGTGCTTGTGTGGGTTACCTCCCACAAGTCCAAAATCATGCACAGTAGGTTAATTAGCTGTTCCAAATCACTCCTAGATGTGAGTATGAATGATTGTATGAATGTTGGCCCTGTGATGGCCTGACAAGCTGTCCAACGCCCTTGCCCATAGTCAGCTAAGATGGGCTCCAGTCTTCTTGCAACCCTAATTAGGATTAAGTAGTTCAGAAAATGAATGAACAATTACCTGAATGTGCAGGTCTTTGGACTGTGGGTACAAAAACAGAATTACTTGGAGGAAACCCACATAAACATTTGGAGAGCATGCAAACTTTGAACACATTGAAATTAATTTGCCAAGCCATGGGACTCAAGCCCTGGACCTTGCTCCAGTGAGGCAGATATGCTATCCACTACATCACTCTAGCATGGAAACCTTATAGCCTAATTATGTGAGTTCACAATCACAATGAGATGATGAAAATCATCAGCATGAAAATAAGCAAAACGGTTCCAACTGAAGCAATTTCCCACTGAACTTCAGAACCACACCATCGATCGAAAACATATCATTTCATTTTAATTCTAGTACACTGTACTGGAAATGTTCAGAGATTCAGGAAAAGGTATAAACATAACGATTCCAAGGTTTGGGGTTCAGGCCCCACCTTCAACAGGTTGTCTCTGCCCCCCCCCCCCCAGTGCAGCCAGCTGGGGTATCAAAGTGAAAGGTTCATGTAAAAGAACCATTGCTGACTTTCATCAAAAGTAGCTGCAAAGCCTTCAGCATGTTTTTTCCCTGCAATGGCCTGGCAAGCTGCCCATGGTGTACTCTGCCCTCGCCCAGAGTCAGCTGAGATGGACACCAGCCTTCCTGTGACCCTAATTCGGTTTAATGGGTTCAGAAAATGAATATCTAGTGATAAATTGACTTCAGAGTGTCCCTGATAAAAAATTTTCCATGAAGCTTCGATCCCATCCAACGAACCAATTTTCGACTTATGAACTCTGCTGGGGAAATTGCTTTTCCAGGCCAATTAACCTTGTATTCTTCCGGGTGTATTACTCCGTGGTCCGAAAACACTGTGTGCAGTGCTTCTCAATGTGTTTCTGTGATGCCCCCTATAGGAAGAGAAAAAAAAAACACCCCCTCCCCCTGTGCCCCACACGTGACTATAAATAGTGTTTACTGCACTTGTTTGCTCGGTGCTTTTTCCCTGCTCCATAGGGAACACAGTGAGAGTGCCACTGCCACCTACTGTAGAGGATGTGCAATTAGACTTAATTCTAGTACAGTATGGCAAAAAAGCATGTTCCCCAGGGTCATATGTGCCCCCTCCCAAGGCATCACACCCCACTATTTGAGAAGCATTGGCTTTGTGGGAGCTCACCCTTAACCTTTCCTCGCTGGCATTCGTAGCATGCACACAAACAAAATTCATCTCCTCCTTCTTCTTCTCTGTTACGCCCACCTCATGCCTGTCCACATGACAGCTTCGTGTCTACATGACATCACTGCCGCAGTCGATGACTATTATTGCTATGAAGTATTGTTTTTACATGTTTATCTTTAATATATTAGGTCAAATATCCATGTTTGTGGCAGGTTAAATGTGTCCCCACACCTTTTTTTTAAACATGCATGCTATGATAGATGATGAATGAGTTGTAGGTTGTTGAGGTTGTATATCCACCTCATTAGAGGTATTTCTAGGATCGGCTCCAGAGCCACTTCAACTCTCGGGAAGTTAAAGCTGTTACTTAAAATGGATAAATGACTAAATATAACTGTTGCTGAAAGACATCGAAGGGTTTCCTGGTTTAAAAACTTCCACATTCCAATAATTTCTACATGCAGTTCTTGAATGAATGGATGATCCTTTATTAGAATAAATATATATATCATGTAAAATGTAAAGGAACATGGTGCTTTGTCTTGATTTAAAATCATCTTCAGAAGGAGAACAATTGCAATTGTTCAGTAGAATAATTGCATTTATCTTTATAAAACATCATTGCACAGCCGTTTGCAGGCTAAAGTTGTTTTACTCACACCAATAAAGTACTAACCAAGCTTAGTAACTTAGGATTCCTCTTCAACATCTAACGTTGACACTTGCTTTTTTTTTACTGTTTTCCTTTCCTCCCCTCCAGGCTCATTTTCTATTTGTTCATCTCCTTTTGTGAAGCCTCCTGGTCTTTGCTAACACAGCTAGCAGATAACACAGCTCAGGCTACATTATTTCTATTTCTGCTCTCTGTTTCTATTTTAGGATTACTTTCACATTTATTTTAAATCATTACTTAGTATAAACTGCAAGGGGGCAGTGGTGGTCTCGTGGTATAGGGCACTGGATCGCTGATTCAAAGGTTGGGGGTTCGAGTCCCACTCTCCACAAGGTTGTCACTGTCCCCCCCAGTGCAGCGAACTGGGTTATCAAAGGCGGGCCATGTCTGTCACTGTCTATGGTGAGAGGTTGATGTAAAAGAACCATTGCTGACTTTCGTAAAGAGGAGCTGCAAAGCTGTCAGGGTGTTTCTGTCCCTTGCTAAAAGGGTTGTGACAGGAAGGCCATCCGACGTAAAAACCTCTGCCAAATCAAACGTGCGAATCAGATCACTGTGGCGACTCCCGAGTAAAAGGGAAAAAGCCAAAAGGAAGACAGACTTAGTATAAGCTGCTGAAAGTCCCTGTCTTTGCTTCATGCTGACTAGAAAACATTTTGTACAAAAGCAGAGGAAACCCTTCATCTGCAGCCATCTAGGCTATAATAATTAAGGCTCTGCTTCCAGGCAGAATGTGCGAATGCTTTCATTATGACTCAACTGCCTCCCTTAATTTCTCTTCATTGTGTGAGCATCTGCATGTTTGTGATTTTCTATATTTATTCCATGGCAAGGTGTCATTTTAAACGACTTCTCAAAGTTGCACCTCAACTCAAACTGAACTCATCGAATCAAAAGCACATGTTAAAATAAGAGATTCTGAATGATGATCATGGCAGAACCTCAGATATTTGCTCTTACAATAAAAAAGTGCTTCAAAGAAGCGTTTTATTACATCTCTGAAGAGAACAACCATTTCGATTCAGTTCATTACTGAATTAATGACTAAGCTAAAATGAAGTCGTATAAATCATCAATTTGCTTTATCTTTTATTAAGTTGGTATGGACAATATAATGGCCGAAAGTGTTGAAATTTGAAAACAAAACCACAACTCAATCATTTCCTGAACTGCACAATCCTAATAGGGTCAAGAGATGAGTCTATCTCAGCTGACTCTAGCTCTTGTCAGGGTACATCCTGAACAGCTTATCTGATCATCACAGGACCAACACACACACACACACACACACACACACACACACACACACACACACACACACAAAACCATTCAAGCACACAGCTGGGTCAATTTGGAACTTCCAGTCAAGATAATGTGCATATATTTGAATCATAGAGGAACATTGAAGTACCCAGAAGAAGCTGATGCAAACTCCACACAGAAACGTCCTTATGAAATCCGGGACTCAAAATCTAAAACAATCTTGCTGTGAGGCAGATGTTCTAATCATTACACCAACATGCCGCCCCAAAAGACAACAGTTTTTAATACAATAAAAAGCAATGCTCTGTCATAGTGAGAGCATATATATATATATATATATATATATATATATATATATATATATATATATATATATATATATATATATATATATATATATATATATATATATACTGTCTTCCATTCGGCTTTTTCCACACCAACTGAAATATTTCAGGTCTTTTATTGTTTTAATTCTGATGATTTTGGCATACAGCTCATGAAAACCCAAAATTCTTATCTCAAAAAATGAGCATATCATGTTCAGGTAGTGTAAACGAGCTATTAACCTAATCATCTGAATCAACCAATTAACTCTAAACACCTGCAAAACATTCCTGAGGCTTTTAAAAACTCCCAGCCTGGTTCATTACTCAAAACCGCAATCATGGGTAAGACTGCCGACCTGACTGCTGTCCAGAAGCCCATCATTGACACCCTCAAGCAAGAGGGTAAGACACAGAAAGAAATCTCTGAGCGAATAGGCTGTTCCCAGAGTGCTTGATCAAGGCACCTCAGTGGGACGTCTGTGGGAAGGAAAAAGTGTGGCAGAAAACGCTGCACAACCAGAAGAGGTGACCGGACCCTGAGGAAGATTGTGGAGAAGGGCCGATTCCAGACCTTGGGGGACCTGTGGAAGCAGTGGACTGGGCTACAGGTGCCGCATTCCCCAGGTCAAGCCACTTTTGAACCAGAAACAGCGGCAGAAGCGGCTGACCTGGGCTACAGAGAAGCAGCACTGGACTGTTGCTCAGTGGTCCAAAGTACTTTTTTCGGATGAAAGCAAATTTTGCATGTCATTCGGAAATCGCGGTGCCAGAGTCTGGCGGAAGACTGGGGAGAAGGAAATGCCAAAATGCCTGAAGTCCAGTGTCAAGTACCCACAGTCAGTGATGGTCTGGGGTGCCATGTCAGCTGCTGGTGTTGGTCCACTGTGTTTTATCAAGGGCGGGGTCAATGCAGCTAGCTATCAGGAGATTTTGGAGCACTTCATGCTTCCATCTGCTGAAAAGCTTTATGGAGATGAAGATTTCATTTTTCAGCACGACCTGGCACCTGCTCACAGTGCCAAAACCACTGCTAAATGGTTTACTGACCATGGTATTACTGGGCTCAATTGGCCTGCCAACTCTCCTGACCTGAAGCCCATAGAGAATCTGTGGGATATTGTGAAGAGAAAGTTGAGAGACACCAGACCCAACACTGTGGATGAGCTTAAGGCCGCTATCGAAGCATCCTGGGCCTCCGTAACACCTCAGCGGTGCCACAGGCTGATTGCCTCCATGCCACTCCCCATTGAAGCAGTCATTTCTGCAAAAAGGATTCCCGACCAAGTATTGAGTGCAGAACTGAACATGATTATTTGAAGGTTGACTTTTTTTTTGTATTAAAAACACTTTTTTTATTGGTCGGATGACATATGTTAATTTTTTGAGATAAGAATTTTGGGTTTTCATGAGCTGTATGCCAAAATGATCAGTATTAAAACAATAAAAGACCTTAAATATTTCAGTTGGTGTGGAATCAATCTAAAATATATCAAAGTCTAATGTTTATCAGTACATTACAGAAAATAATGAACTTTATCACAATATGCTAATTTTTTGAGAAGGACTAGTATATATATATATATATATATATATATATATATATATATATATATATATATATATATATATATATATATATATATATATATATATATAATGTGTATATATGTGCATGTATAGTCAACTAAACCTTCCGATCATCGACTGTGGAAAAGCTGTTAAGTGGGCAGGAAGGAGTTGGCATCTAACAGAGGAGGAGAAGGAGGAGAAATTTGTTCATGTGCATGCTATGAATGCCAGCAAAGAAAGGCTCATGGTGAGCTCCCACAAGGCCAGTGCTTCTCAAATAGTGGAGTATGATGCCAGTGTGTGTGTGTGTGTGTGTGTGTGTGTGTGTGTGAGACCCTGGGGAACATGCTTTTTTGACATGCTGTAATAGATTTAAGTGTAATTGTAAATCCTGTATGGTAGGTGGCAGTGAGGCTGTCATTGTTGCGATATGATGTAGGGAAAAGCACCGAGCAAACGTCAACTTCATGTTGATCATGTCTTCTTAGCAGAGTTATAATCTTACAATGACATTGGAACCGGGATTCACTTTCACCAGTAATCATATGCGTGTGTGTGTGTGTGTGTGTGTGTGTGTGTGTGTGTGTGTTTGTGTGTGCATGCACGTGTGTTGACCATGTTTTCTTTGCAGAGTTACAATCTTATGAATCTTTTTGGAAGGTTAAAATCCTGATCCATAAAATACTGTTGGAATGACACACAAACATGAACAAAATTGGACCTGCATTATCTAGACACATTTGGTGCACACAGAGAACAGTTGGTGGTTAGGTGCCTTGGTCAGGGGGATTTCAGCCACTAATGTGGAGGAAAGTAAGGTGCAGCTCACTCCCCCATCGCCATACATTTTTCCTTAATCCTTCCAGTTTGGGAGTTGAACTAGTGCCCCTTCATTCCCTAAAGCCGCTTCTCTAACCCTGAGGCTATGGCTGTCCCTCCTATTCACTAATAGTTGCTTGAGACAATAATTGTTTAATTCGTTACACTGAGCGGATTGATGACATGTTCAAATTTTCTTTATTCACTCCAATCAATAAATGCAAATCCATCAGCGATCGGTGGGAGCACAAGATACACCATGTAACATGGGCAGGGAAAGTTACATAAATCATCAATCTGGATTTAAGTCTGATGCTGATTTACCGGTTTTGCCACCCACATGCAGATTCCTTGACTGCTGGTGCGTGGACCTGTGGAGACCATAGTAGAGGCTCAGCAGAACATGAAAATAAGGGGGTCTTTCTCTTGTAAAATAATTGAGCAGGAAAAAGGTGTAAACTCAGAATGGAAATACTTTATTTCAAAAAGTGTGTTCAGCACATGGACATATTTTGATATGATATTAATGCCTAGGCATGCACTAAAGATTTTGATGCATTGAGTCACAAATAAATTTGGATATAGAAATATTAATTCAAGTTTGAAGTTGGGTAGTTGCATTATGACACACACACACACACACACACACACACACACACACACACACACACACACACACACACACACACACACACACACACACACAGCATATGAGGTTTCATAGCTTTTCTTGTTAGCTATATAAATGTGGCTTTTAGTTATCCATGTTCTTACGAACTGCTCTTTTGTGATAGTCGTCTTTCATTTTTATTTTCTTCTAGCTTACTCAACCACATGAAAAGACAATCAAACCATATATAATGCAGTTATACCATTTATTTGACATCAAATTAACTGTATTCATTCTGTGAAAGCCATCTATAATGTCCATCACCTGTTAAAGACATATACAGCACATGGTGCACTCACTGCTTGAAGCTCCCCAAAGTGTTCAGTAATGTATACCCAATAATTTGGCTATGGAGAAGTGATGGTCTGGTGGCAAAAGGGTTGAATCACTAATCCCAAGGTTGGGGCTTCAAGCCCCAATCTCAACGGGGTGTCAGTGCAGCTAAGTGGGCTATCAAAAGCCGGCGGTGTCTCTCGCTGTCTATGGTGAGACGTATGTAAAAGAACTATTGCTGACTTTGGTCAAGAGTAGGGTACATAGCCGTCAGGGTGTTTCCGCCCTGCGATAGCCTGGCATCCAGTCCAGGGCGTATTTTGCCCTTGCCTGGAGTCCGCTGAGATGGGTACCAGCCTCCCTGCCACCCTACTTAGGATGAAGCAGTTCAAAAAAAAAAAAAAAAAAAAAAAGAATGAAAGAATGAATAATATGAGTGCATAATAATAATAATAATAATAATAATAATAATAATAATAGTAATAGTAATAGTAATAATAATAATAATCATAATAATAATCATAATAATAACAACAACAACAATAATAATAATAATAATAATAATAATAATAATAATAATAATAATAATAATAATAATAATAATAAATCTGCTGTGTGTAGTGTCAGAGAGGTGACACAGTTCCACCTACTGCGGCTAGATTGTCACGACTGTCTTTGCCTACAAGGTTTCTGTATAAACGAGTGTTGACTGGTTGACGATATGCATCAGGAAAGTACAATATACATACACATCATGCTTTCTATGGGAAATTTGTACACTCCTTAATTTCCCAAGATTAAACTACACAAAGTAGGAAGGATTTTGAAATAAAATAAAAGAGACATCTTGCATCCAGAAGATGAAACTTGAAGGAATCATGTTGACAAGTTCATCAAGATCCCCTACAATGGTGCATGAAGGTCTCTTATGCTCTGTTAAG
>CM045742.1:2787500-2825000 GCA_024760905.1 Plotosus lineatus | reverse complement strand
TATTAAACATTTACTGAATTAAAACAACTTAAAAAACTAAACTAAAAACTAAAGACTGAGGCTTCCTTCTGTCTCTATCTGGGAGGCCAGTGGGGCGGGAGGTTGAGAGACAGCAAATGAGAAAGCAACTCATGTGTGAAATTTTGATTGACGGGTTTGAATTTTGAATTTCTTTTCATAAGAGGGGGTTGTTTCATATCTCAGGGACAGAAACTTAGGAAAATGTTTTTCATAACCCAGGGATTTCATACAGAGGGGTCTTCGTAAGTTGGGGGCCGACTGTATATATATATATATATATATATATATATATATATATATATATATATATATATATATATATATATATATATATATATATATATATATATATATATATATATATATATATATATATATATATATATATATATATATATATATATATATATATATATATATATATATATATATATATATATATATATATATATATATATATATATATATATATATATATATATGTACATACAGTATGTATGTTTTCATTTTGTATGTATAATATATTATCCAGTTAAGCTCTATGATGCCACTCTCTTCTGAAGAAATAAGACTTTCTCCTGAAGAAACGACAGTTTCCTTTGAACTGCCTGAAGATAATCAGCTGAACTGTTCAGCTTTTTTCAATTATTTTTCAATTTTTCAATTATTATTCCAGTACAATGCCTAAGTTAATATTTATGATAAATGTTTAGAAGCCAAGGAGCAGCTCAGCCACGCCCCCTCAACCAGAGCGGACAGTGAGTTAGACAACACTGCCTTCAAAATTAAAGTTCCCCAAAAAGAACATAAAAGAACATGAAATGTAATAGATTGGATAAACAAAACAAAATGATAAACATGCTACACCACAGTACATACAATCACACACATAAACATTCTAAACTTTAACTTAGGTACTGTACTGGAATAATGATTGAAAAAGACTTTAATACTCGAGTGCTTTCAGATGGTTATTTCTCTTCAGGCACTTCCGAGGAAACTGTCGTTTCTTGAAGGGAAAGTATTATTTCTTCAGAAGAGACATCCAATATCATTACCATTTTAGTGCTTAGCCAGAGACGAGCACAGCATTTGAGTGTCATCACAGAGCCTAACTGGTAATTAAAACTCATGAAAAAAAGAGTCTTATTGAAAACTTGTGCACGAATGAGGAAAAAGGGGCATTACATCATCTCAACCAATCAGCAGGAAGGAGGACAGCACGTGTCAGCTGCGCGGAAGTCCGCGAATACTCACCCGTGGGTGCAAAACCAGCACCAGTGCACAGTGCAGCAGAGTTACCCGAGTACACCCGAAGTGTCAAAGTGTCGGAGATAAAATATGTGAATAAAATCTATAGAAATCCACTTTTACTTTGATTCTCTTGTGTTTGCAGAGTACATAGGTTATTTCATTTATAACGATGTAAACTAGCTTATTTACTTTAGTGTAAATAAACAGCATAAAGAGGGGAAAAGAGCCACCTGCCTCTGTCATAATTTAAAAATATATAAATATATGCATTAATTAATAATAAACAATAATTAAAATCTTCATCATCATCATCATCATTTTCTGTAACTGCTTTATCCTAATTAGGGTCACAGGGAGGCTGGTGCCCATCTCAGCCAACTCAGGGCGAGGGCACAGTACACCCTGGACAGCTCGCCAGGCCATCGCAGGGCGGAAACACGCTGACGGCTTTGCAGCCTTTTCTTTTTACGGAAGTCAGCAATGGTTCTTTTACATGCCTCACACCATAGACAGTGAGAGACATGGCCGGCCTTTGATAACCCAGTTAGCTGCACGATGGGGGGGGGGGGCAGTGACAACCTTGTGGAGAGTGGGACTCGAACCCCCAACCTTTGGATCAGCGATCCGGCGCCTTATACCACTAGACCACCACAAAAATCTTATTTTATTTAATTATTTATGTATTTTTATTTATACACTGCCCTCCATAATTATTGGCGCCAGGTGGTGTTACAAAAGCCTTAAAATAAATTATTATTTTATTTTATTTATTTTTTTATTATTGCAGTAGCTCCTCTCACACTGAAAATTTTAGAAAAAAATTAACCTTCAACTCAAATGTATTTTAAGGAAAAAAATCCCTGACTAAAAAATAATTATTTTCATAAAGCCACCTGTTACACAATGATTGGCATGCTGAACAATTCGAGAAAATAAATGTAACTGAAATGTTTCTGTCATTTCTACAGCAGTTTACAAGGTTTATCAGAGCATCTCGGAACATTTAATTAATAATTCATCACGTCTTGTTTCCCTGGGGTATAAATATGATGTGGCATTGAGACCATTTGTCTTATCCTCTCTTCAACATGGGAAACAGGAAGAAACAAACCATTTGAGTAAGGCAGACGTTTGGTGACCTTCACAAGTCACATGGCTACAAGAAAACCGCTCCTCGCCTGCACCTGCACATATCTGCTGTCAGAAGAATCAGTAAGAAGTTTAAAACAACCGGAACAGTGGTAAACAAGCCTGGGTGAAGACAGAAGGTTATTTTGCCACCACTTGCAGTGAGGAAGATGGTAAGAGAAAGAAAAAGTTCTCCAAAGCTCAGAGTTAAAGAATTGCAACACATAGTAGCATCTCGGGGTCACAAAGTCTCAAAAACATCCATCAGGTGCCATCTACATGCCAACAAGCTGTTTGGGATGCATGCAAGGGAAAAATCTTTTCTCACTCAAACTCATGAACACAAATATATGGAATTCGCTAAGCAGAACTGGGACTTCAACTGGGACTGTGTGCTTTGATCAGATGAGACCAAGAGAGAACGTTTTTGATAACAAATAAAGACTTAGGCACTACCTAAAAATGGAGCTCCTAATAGATATCTATATTGATTATTGTCCAAGGCTGGTGTTATAAGATTAGTACGCTTGGTAAAGGGTTGAATCAAAGTCGACTCTGGAGGGGGAAAAAAAAAAAAAAACTCTTTGCGTTTCCTCAGTACAGTCTGTGAAAGAACAAAAGGTTAACGCTGAGCCTTCTGTACATTTCCTTTCACATACGGGTTGCTACATTTATATATATATATATGCATCAGCTGTCTTGTTAGTTTAATTATCTGTTTAAGGAAGTGATTCACATTCATAATTGATGTTGTTTTGCTCAGTGGAAGATGGTTGGCCTGCCAGATTAAATTGTGTTTTTATTCTATAGGAGCCTAAGAGGTCAGCCCCTGATTTTTGGATTTCAATTTTGTTATGAATAAACGGGTGTGTGTGTGTGTGTGTGTGTGTGTGTGTGTGTGTGTGTGTGTGTGTGTGTGTGTGTGTGTGTGTGTGTGTGTGTGTGTGTGTGTGTGTTTAAGTAAGATTTAAGTCTTGTTTCATTCCTATGGGCTTTGCTTAGGAGCTTCTTTCTATGGAAATCATGTTTTATTTTTATTTTTATTGTTTGAAGTCTGAGCCTGGTGGGATAGGTGCTGGATCACTAATCCCAAAGTTGGGTTATCAAAGGCTGTCCATGTCTTTCACTGTCTATGGTGTGAGGTTCATATAAAAAAAAAATATTGCTCAGTTTTGACAAGAGTAGCTGCAACCCAGCATGTTTCTGCCATGGCCTAGCAAGCCGTCCAGGGTGTACTCTGCCCTCGCACGGAGTCGGCTGGGATGGGTGCCGACCTCCCCGTGCCCCTAATTAGGATTAAGTGGTTACAGAAAATGAATGAATGAATGTTTGTAGCATGGACTTAAACTATTCAAGTGAGTTTTGTAGACACCTGCTTAAGGTTGGGTCTGTCAATTTGTTCTTTTTTTTTTTTTTTTTTTTTTTTTAATAAAGTGTGCTTTTGTTGCTTGTGTGCCCGTATTGTATATGTAAACAATTATTCAGCTGCAATAGAGGCAAAGTAGGCAGAGAGAGAACGGTTAGTTCTCTTAATTGATGCTCGAAAAATGAGGAGCGTATGGTGACGTAGTGGTTACAACATCCGTCTCACAGCAATGGAGTCCTGGATTCGATTCCTGAACTCTGGTGTTTCGGTGTGCATGTTTATGTCTGCATGTTCTTCCCGTGCTTGCATGGGTTTCCTTTGGGTATTCTGGTTTCTTAGTTCTTAGTTAATCTGCTTTGGAATACTACTCTTGTAAAGGTAAACACCAAATCTGTCAATCAAAGTGCAACTGCTGCTTATTATCAAAGGAAAAAGCGTAAAACAGCTGTTTCTGTTTCTTTTTCTTCATGTTTCAATTAAAAGTTAACACGTGAACACAGAAAACAAGCAAGCTTAGAATGCATATGACTGAGTGCATGTTATCAAGGCTAACAGTGGTCCAACAAAATGTTAGTGTGTCATCGGGAGCTTTCAGTCGGACCCAAAGATGCAGGAGACCGAGTATGATGATACGAAAGCCAAAATTACAAAGGGGAAATTTGAAGAGGGAACTGGTCGAGCATGAAGCTGAGAACCAGGAGCCAGAGAGATCACAGGAAAAAGGGATCGCATAGAGAGAACCATCTTCTAGCCTTGGGAGGAGCGCACTGCTCATCTTTATAGCCCAGTGATGACTGAATGGAATCAGGTATGCTGCTCCGGACTCGCCCACAAGTGAGCCATGCCCCTCACCAGCGCCTACAGTGAATAAGAAGAGAACAAGAGTTAAAAGCCATCAATTTCAGAGCCAATCCTAACACAGATTATAACAGTACCCCCCCCCCCCCACACCCACACCCCCACACACACACCGCAAGGGGGGACCAGGCTTGTCCGGGAACCGATGGTAGAACTCAGCCAGCAAGTCTGGGACCAGAATTAGGAAATGAGGGATCCAAGAATGTTCCTCAGGCCCACACCCCTCCCAGTCCACCAGGTATTCGAACCCTCAACCCCGCCTGCGCACATCAAGGATACGATTCACAGTATATGCCAGATGTCCATCAACTAGCCAGGGAGGAAGTGGTGGTGGTGGGTCGGTAGGGGCTGGAGGGGGCTTTCAACCATGGGCTTGACCAGGGATACATGGAACACTGGGTGCACTTTGAGTGCGGCTGGGAGCTTGAGTCGGACAGCACTGGGGGTTTATTATATGCTCAATGATATACGGCCCGGTGTATCTGGGAGCCAACTTCTTGGAATCTATCTGCAGGGGCAGGTCCCTGGAGGAGAGCCAAATCCATTGCACAACTATGTAGGGCGGCGCCGGGGTCCGATGACGATCAGCGATTCTCTGGTTCTGGGCTACTGACCGTTCCAGGACGGCATGAGCTTCTTTCCAGACCCAGCATGCTCTGTGAAAGTGTGCCTGGACGGGTTGGGACCGCCACTTTGACCTCCTGGCTGGGGAACAGGGGAGGCTGGAACCCGTTGAACACCATGAAGGGGGACATCCCTGTGGCAATACAGACCAGAGCGTTATGTAAGTATTTAATCCACGGGAGAGGTGTGGACCAGGAGACTGGGAGGTGGGCGGTGACGCATTGCAGTGAGGATTCTTCCCTGGGGAGAACTGCCTGGAGAGATCATTGGGTTTTGTGTTCCGGGAGCCGGGCTGGTACGTCAGAGTAAAGTTGAATCTCCCCAGGTAGAGGGACCATCGAGCCTGATGGGAGTTCAATCTCTTGGCCGTACGAAGGTAGGACAGGTTCTTGTGGTCGGTCCACAATGAAGGGGTGGAATGCCCGTTCCAGCCAGTGCCATCACTCTTGGAGTGCCAAGACCACCGCCAGCAGCTCACGGTTCCCCACGTCATAGTTCTGTTCTGCCCGGGACAAGCGACGGGAGAAGAAGGCACACGAGTGTAATTTTTGATCTGTTGGGGAGTGCTGGGAAAGGCCCACCCCCAAGTCCGAGGCGTCCACCTCCACCACGAACTACAGTGAGGGGTCCGAATGGATCAGTACTGATGCATTGATGAATTTCGACTTCAGCCTGTCAAACGCCACCTGTGCACTAGGGGACCACTTGAAGGGTGCCTTGAGCAATGTCAGCTGTGTGAGGGGGGGGCTGCTAGGTGACGACCCATATGAATCGTCGATAGAAGTTAGCAAACTCCAGTAATCTCTGCAGCTGTTTCCACGTCCCCAGAGCTGGCCACTCCACCACCACCTTCATCTTCACCAGATCTGGTCTTATCCGCCACTGCTCCATGATGTACCCTCGGAAAGAGACTGAGGAGACATGGAACACACACTTCTCAGCTTTGACAAATAATCAGTTTTCTAGGAGCCTCATTAGAACCATTCTCACAAATCCTTCCACTGAGTTGGACCATGCTGGTGGTTAATCTTTGGAGGCTGTCCACAATTTATTTCAGGGTGGAATCGTGCTGTCCCAATAGGAGTTCCTGCTGGAGTTGCATGGTCTCCACTAGGTCCATTTTTTTGGCTAGAAGATTCTGTGATGTCGGGAGCTTTCAGTCGGACCCAATGATGCTGGAGACCGAGTATGATGATACAGATGAGTTTTATTGTACAGAGAGCAGGCACTGGAGTATGGAGAACCGTGGTCACCGTAAAGGTGAGGGGAAAAACAAAGCCAAAATTACAAAGGGGTACCTCAGAGCGGGAACTGGCCAAGCACGAAGCTGAGAACCAGGAGCCAGATAGATCACGGTGAAATGGGATCAGATGGCGGGAACAATCTTCAAACGCTGGGGGGAGCGCGCTGCTCATCTTTATAGCTGGAAATGACTGAGTGGAATCAAGTGTGCTGCTCTGGACTCCGCCCGCAAGTGAACCACTGAGCCACGCCCCTCACCAGCGCCTGCAGTGCATAAGGAGAGAACAAGACTTAAAAGCCCATATATATATATATATATATATATATATATATATATATATATATATATATATATATATATATATATATGGGACGTTTTTGGGCTATGCAATATTTTTTTTCCCTCTCTTTTTTTTTTTTGGCAGGGCCATTTTTAGACTGCCATTGGTGCACTGAAAATTCAAATGCAATAATCAACAGACATGATTTATTTCTTTACAAGATATGTCTTCTGACACAGAATTCATCAAATGGACATGTTAACCATGTTAAAACTTGCTTTGTACTGGTGGGAGTTTTAGAGCAAGTCATTTGTAGAACTACTTTGGTCAAACTTTTGTCATGTCAGTCAATCAGTTCGATGTTTCTTATCTCTGGCAGTGACAGCTGCACTAAGCTCTCATTTGTGGAGTGTCAGTTGAGCTAGGCTCCATGGAGTAATGAGCACTTTGGGTCACTCTGTGATAAGGTCCTACATTAATCAAAGTCCTGACACTCTATTTTAAAATGTATACTCTGTACCTTACCAATCATGTTAGATTACAGATACTGTTAATTTGCATTGATGAGACACTGGTAGATCTTAGATGATATGTTTTTGGAATGTAAATTAGAAGTTTCACTCCAAAATGAGATAAAAGCCTATGGCTTTTAAAAAGGCTATGTCTTTGGACTATGTGAGGCAAGTGTCTCTGGGAAACACATACACAGACAGGGATAACCATGGAAAGGCCACACAGAAATGCCCTCGCTGGACCCAGAACTCACACATGGGGATCTCCTTGCTGTGAGACAGCTGTGTTAGCTCCACCGCACCACGACTCCTTATTTTATATAATAATATTTTTTAGCTGTGCAAGGTCAGTTAGGCCACTGTCACATATTGACGATTTAGCCACGCATGCTGACATATAAGAACTTTGGCGTGAACACTGGTGTACATCGTAGTACGTCAAGAGCACATAGAAAAATACAGTGCCTGTTAGTTGTATATTATAGGTAAGTTGACTATAATGTCAAGCATACTTTGGCCTACATATATAACTTATATCAACAAATCTCCAGCGTGTTGGCAGCATCTAGGGCCGACCTCAGCATTTGCCCCTCCACTGTGGCTCCCGTGGTTTATGATTTGTTCTGGCCCCCTGGTATTCTAGAAATGTAATCTATGAAGGACAAAAGATAAAGAATGTTGAATGTGTCCTGGACAGATTCATTTGCTTTCACTGGTTACAAAACTGGTTTACCAGCGTGCTTAATGTGTTATGAAAACTTACAATTGGAAATTAGATTTGAAAGCCTCAAACTAGAAAGAAAAGTCAAAGGTTGAAGGACATTTCCTGCATAAAGTTCCATTATGGAATGAAGTATTGCCATCTCTGGGTACTTGACACAGTTCAATTGCTGTCAATGTTTTTAGGTTCTGAAATGGTTTGCGATGTGATGGAGCACATAAAAACTAGCAAGATGACTTTTTTTCCTTTTTTTTTTTCCTTTTTTTTGGCAGAGTTGTATAGAGAGGTATGCTGTACCCTTTCTTTGTGGTCGATACATGGAGTTCCATTCCTGACACTTATATATAAACATGAAAAAGTATGCATTTGGAGTCCTGTCAATCTTTCGATCCACATACTTGTGACAACAGGTTTGTTTTTTTTTGTTTTGTTTTGTTTTTTGTTTTTTTTCCCCCTCATGAACACATCAAAAGGAAACATTGCACCTGTCATGGAGGAGAGCTGGCAGGCCTGCATGAAAATGAAGGTTGACATCTCACAACCCTGAAATGGAGATGCTTGTGTAGCAAAAATTATATTAACCAGGTGGAAGAAATCATTTAATGATATATATATATATGTATATATATATATATATATATATATATATATATATATATATATATATATATATATATATATATATATATATATATAAACGATTTTATATACAAAAGATTTATTTCCTTACAGCACTGTAGTTTTCAAAAATGCCCACTAGAGAGCGACATTGCATTATATTTACTTTGCATTGTATTATATTTACAAGAAGTGGATACCAATGAAATGACATGACGTCATACTTGAATAAACATGCTACAGAACATAAAATCTCACACACAACCATTCTAAACATTAACATAGGTACAGTACTGTAATGGAATAATAACTGAAAATGGAACCTACTGTACTGAAATAATAACTGAGAATGGAACCTGCCTTAGTATTCTGGATACTAGTTACTCATGATGGATCTTGTTTCATACAACATTTACCTTCTTAGCACTTCCACAAAAACTCCATGCTACACTAGCTCTGATTGCCTTTTCATTTTGCTTTATGTAGTGGACTATACTTTCATTCACTTTATAATGGCACCCTACTGCAGCAAAACATTTTCCTTCCTGAATCATATCAAGGAGTTCTCCTGTTTCATGCGGTGTCATTACCTTTTTCTGGCACTTTGGTGGCTTACCAGAAGCCTGAGACGGTGCGCAGCATTTGGGTGTCATAACAGAGCTTAACTGGAATTAAAAACAAATACACTAATAAAGCACATGCACAAAGTGTGCGCGAATGAGGAAAACTGGGTGTTACATCATCTCAAACAATCAGAAGAAGGGAGAACAGCCATTGGATCAATTTGCATCACGTGACAGTTACTTGGCAATCCGTAAATATGCAAGGGCTCAAGTGCAAAACCCTGAATAATCAAGGGTACTGTACATATATATAATTGGTCCAAGCTGGCAAAAGATGGCCATCAATGAGATTTAGAATTCAATTGAATCCTTAAATAAAGTGTTGTGTGTGGGTGGGGCGGGGGAGGCTTTGTATGATTTGTAAGGAGAATTGTGGACCGATTGCTTACTTAGCTGCTTAATCCTAATTAGGGCCACGGGGAGGCTCGCGCCCATCTCTGCTGACTCTTGGCGAGTCACCATAGACAGAGGCCGGAATCATGAAGGATGTGTGAGTTATAAACTGAAGGGATTTGAATATAAATCAGAAGTCACTTAATGCATGTTTGACTGAATCTATGAATACATTTTAAGTAAATAAATACCGCAGCAGTTACCTCACGTGTAGTAAGTCTTTTTTTTTTTTTAATACCAAAAGTAAATACAGTATACTGAAAAAGTAAACAACCAGCCATTTTTATTGTGATATTTGAATGTAATGCAATATGAATGAGAGGAATATACTAGTCCTTCTCAAAAAAATAGCATATTGTGATAAAGTTAATTATTTTCTGTAATGTACTGAGAAACATTAGTGGGGCTGGTGGTGTAGTGGTTAGGGTGCTGGGCTCATGATCAGGAGGTTGTGGGTTCAAATCCCAGTTAGACCTCCACTGTGCTAAGACCCCTGGGAAAGGTCTTAACCACATGTGTGCCTCTGTTCACCCAGCAGTTTAAATGGGTACCAGTAAAATATACTGGGTAGGTAACCTGTGATGGACCAGCATCCCATCCAGGACGAGTTGAACTCCTGGTCGCTTCACGCTACGGAAATCGGGGATAAGCACCGGCCTGATGAGCCACTAGGCTCGGCTGTAAAAAGCCCAACAGACTTTACTGATAAACATTAGACTTTCATATATTTTAGATTCATGACACACAACTGAAGTAGTTCAAGCCTTTTATTGATTTAATATTGATAATTTTAGCAAAAAAGTAAAGAAAAACCAAAAATCTCTATCTCAAAAAATTAGCATATGTAATCTGACCAATAAAAAAAGTGTTTTTAATACAAAAAAGTAAACCTTCAAATAATTATGTTCAGTTCTGCACTCAATACTTGGTCGGGAATCCTTTTGCAGAAATGACTGCTTCAATGCGGCGTGGCATGGAGCCGATCAGCCTGTGGCGCTGCTGAGGTGTTACGGAGGCCCAGGATGCTTCGATAGCGGCCTTAAGCTCATCCACAGTGTTGGGTCTGGTGTCTCTCAACTTTCTCTTCACAATATCCCACAGATTCTCTATGGGCTTCAGGTCAGGAGAGTTGGCAGGCCAATCGAGCCCAGTAATAGCATGGTCAGTAAACCATTTAGCAGTGGTTTTGGCACTGTGAGCAGGTGCCAGGTCGTGCTGAAAAATGAAATCTTCATCTCCATAAAGCTTTTCAGCAGATGGAAGCATGAAGTGCTCCAAAATCTCCTGATAGCTAGCTGCATTGACCCCGCCCTTGATAAAACACAATGGACCAACACCAGCAGCTGACATGGCACCCCAGACCATCACTGACTGTGGGTACTTGACACTGGACTTCAGGCATTTTGGCATTTCCTTGTCCCCAGTCTTCCTCCAGACTCTGGCACCTTGATTTCCGAATGACATGCAAAATTTGCTTTCATCCGAAAAAAGTACTTTGGACCACTGAGCAACAGTCCAGTGCTGCTTCTCTGTAGCCGCTGTTTCTCAGGTCAAAAGTGGCTTGTCCTGGGGAATGCGGCACCTGTAGCCCAGTCCACTGCTTTCAGGTTTGCAGTCAGGTCGGCAGTCTTACCCATGATTGTGGTTTTGAGTAATGAACCAGGCTGGGAGTTTTTAAACGCCTCAGGAATCTTTTGCAGGTGTTTAGAGTTAATTGGTTGATTCAGATGATTAGGTTAATAGCTCGTTTACACTACCTGAACATGATATGCTAATTTTTTGAGATAAGAATGTTGGGTTTTCATGAGCTGTATGCCAAAATCATCAGAATTAAAACAATAAAAGACCTGAAATATTTCAGTTGGTGTGCAATGAATCTAAAATATATGAAAGTTTAATTTTTATCAGTACATTACAGAAAATAATGAACTTTATCACAATATGCTAATATTTTGAGAAGGACTGGTATACACAGAACTTGAGCTTGGATTACTGATAGGAATTGGGGATTTTAAGTTTATTTACTGTGATGTAATTAAGAAACACCTTTTAATACAGCATATTCTACCTGAGGAATCCAAGCACTCTCTCTTATCTGTTAAAGTATTTTACCTTATCTATTAACACATGTTACCTTATCTGTTAACACACTCTACCACATGTTAAAGTGTTTTACCTTATTTATTAAAGCATTCTGTCCTATCTGCCCATGCTGGCATGGGCATGTGCATGGCTGCCAGTAGAACTGAGTCAAGTTTGTCTTTATTGATAATGTAATAAATGTAATTAATTCTGAAATAATTAGAGCAATGCAGCTATACAGACCAAACAAAGTGCTACAAAGTATGTGATTTAATGCATGCGAAAAATATGCCCTTTCATTCTCATAGAAGTGACAAATGGACAGAAATAATAAAAGAAAGCATACAGATCCAAGCTGGAATTTTCTTGACTGGCCAGTATCCTGATTAACACCATACAAAATAATTCATGTTTATTTATCTTGTTAAGGCAGCAAGCAAACTGCCATCAAAACGAATGCCATAGTTAGCTGTGTCAGGGGTCTGGTATGGGGCATCAACATAGACTACACCCAGCCTTTCACTGTCTATATGAGACAAACATCAGACAAGGCCAGAATATGAAAGTTTAATTCATTTTTTTGTAACTGCTTAATCATAATCAAGGGAGCGGGGAGGCTGGCACCCATCTCAGCCAACTTCGGGCGAGGACAGAACACATCCTTGACAGCTTGCCAGGCGGAAACACGCTGACGGCTTTGCAGCTACTCTTGCTTAAAGTCAGTAATGGTTATTTTACATGAACCTCACACCATAGACAGTGAGAGACACGGCCAGCCTTTGATAACCCAGTTAGCTGCACCGGGAAGGGGGGTGGGGGTGGGGGGTGAGGGTGCAGTGACAACTTGTGGTGAGTGGAGCTTGAACCCCCAACCTTAGGATCAGTGATCCAGCACCTATACCATTAGGCCACCACTGTCTCATATGAAAGTCTGGTGTCAATAATCACATCAAGTTCCTTTCTTGCTCCACATGATGAAACTGAAACATCATTCAAAGTAACTATGCAATCAGAAACCTTATTTATAGCTGTCCGAGCTCCAAGGAAAAGTACTTCTTGCATAGCAAAATTTAAGAAGAGGATTTTCGTAAGTGTACAGTGTCTAATGTGCTTTACACTTTTCAAAAATGTATCAAGCATTCTCTCATCTGGTCTTTCTGAAATATACAACTGTGTGTCATCAGGATAACAGTGGAAGCTAATACCATTTTCATGAACAATATTACACAAATATATCATGTATAGACAAAAATGTAGATGGCCTAGAACAAGACCTTGTGGAATACCAACCATAATATTAGCACAGACAATTGTCTATTTACAAATATAAACTGATAACAGTCCGTTTCATAACATCTAGACCAAGAGACAGTTATTTCTGCACTAAAGTCAAGTCACACAAGAAGGGAGACACAGCCTTGGTCAGAGGCGAGCAGCAATTCATTAAGGTTCAGTGACTGATATTATAATTTTGGTACATAAGCAGTCCTAAGGAAATAATTAATTATATTAAATAACGATCTGCTTCTGGCAATATTTGTTTGAGAAACATGTTGGCACTGGATCTAGCACACAGGCTGATGATTTCAATGAGGAATCTAATGAGATTATCTATTTACTAGGTTTATGAAATATCTGACATTGTCTGTCTTCCTTTCGGCTTTTTCCCTTTTTACTCAGGAGTCGCCACAGCAAATCATCTGATTCGCATGTTTTTTGATTTGGCAGAGGTTTTTACGTCAGATGCCCTTCCTGTCACAACCCTTTTTTAGCAAGGGACAGAAACACGCTGACAACTTTGCAGTCTACTCTTTACGAAAGTCAGCAATGGTTCTTTTATATGAACCTCTCACCATAGACAGTGACAGACATGGCCCGCCTTTGATAACCCAGTTAGCCGCACTGGGGGGGTGCAGTGACAACCTTGTGGAAAGTGGGACTCAAACCCCCAACCTTTGGATCAGCGATCCAGTGCCCTATACCACGAGACCACCACTGGCACCAAATATTTGACATTAAGTTTTGAAAAGTAATTTTTACATAATACTTTTAATTTCAGTTCAGTTCATTTTCTGTAACTGCTTAATCCTAATTAGAGTTGCAGGAAGGCTGGTGCCCATCCCAGCCAACTCTGGGCAAGGGCAGAGTACACCCTGGACAGCTCGCCAGGCCATCGCAGGGCGGAAACATGCCGACGGCTTTGCAGCCTACTCTTGCCAAAAGCTATCAATGGTTCTTTTACATGCCTCACACCATAGACAGTGAGAGACATGGCCGGCCTTTGATAACCCAGTTAGCTGCACTGGGGGACTTTTAATTTTAATATTTAAAAATCATAAAGGCATCAGTGTTAAAAATATATATATATATCATAATGTATATACATAACCAACTCGCATAGAAAATGGTAGCTGTAAATAATTGAAATTTCCCAAAATGGAAGAAATATGCGATGGCCCACCCTGGTTCTTAGGGGCTCAATTATGGGAGATTATTAATGAAACGCTGTGTAATAGTGAAAGTAAAAGTGTGCTTAATGATTGTAAGGTGCCAATTGAATTACACCCATGCCTCGGTTTAACAGACTAATAGGGGGGAACACTGGTCCGAAGTACCCGATTGTCCGAAGTTTCCAATTCCATATATTTCAATTATTACGTTATGAAAAACTTTTACTTAAGCACACTATGTAATCTGCAAACGTAAGTACTGTACCTATACTTTGTAAATGTACACCATAAGATAGTAATGTTGTAATGTCGACAGTACAGTATGTCGAAAATAGAAATGTGTTAAATATCATTCAGGCTTACCAATAGATGAGCAGGTGTTACTTGATATGATGCCGTGATCATGTAGTGGGAGACTCAGAATTTTACTATCCTGAGTCACTGGAGCTTTGCATCTCCATTGATGTACACATACTGCTGGTTTGTGGACTGTAAGCCTGACGTAGACGGTGTTGGTTCGCTTGGTGAGGGTGGGCTGGTTGGTATCCCTGGTGTATCAGCTGAGTCTTGACTTAGTGCTACGCTATGTCAATTATTCCAAGAACAGAGAAGTGTCTGCTCATTATGCAAATCTCAGAAATTTGAGAGAAACAATAATAAGAGAGTAATTCTCGAGTGGCAAGCATTTGAAGTTTCTTCAGACCAAAATAAACTGCCGGCACTGCGCACTTCAGAAAGTTTGGGTAGCGTAATCGGCATTTCGTCTTCGTCCTCGCTGCTGCTACACATGTCGCTACACAGATGTAAACAATGTGACCTCTGGTTATCTAGCGGTCACTTTCGGAAACAACTGCCCGCGTCCAGACGATCCGGACTAGTCGGAAGCTACAGATTTTGTCTGTTGCATCCGAAATCTGTTAAAGCAAACTCCGTAAAACTGAGGCATGAGTGTATTACGATGGTTTGTAAGTAAGATACGAGAATGGTCTGAAACATTTTATGACTGTGGAAGCTGGACTATATTTCACTGTTAATTTTCTGTAACTGTTTAATCCCAATTAGGGACGCGGGGAGGCTGGTGCCCATCCCAGCCAACTCCAGGCGAGGGAAGAGTACACCCTGGACAGCCATCGCAGGGTGTGGACTATATTTAAATATCTAATCTAAATATTAGTAGTAAATCTACATTTTGGCCAGCACTGTGAGTGAGACCTTTTATATTCTGATTTTCCCAAACTGAATTGAGAATAGATATGCTGATCCTAAAGGATCTTCTGTGTTATCAAAATGAATATTTATGTCAGCAAGAATTAGGTCTTTTTCTAAAGAAATAACCCGGGTTGCAGAGAAGTCTGCAAATTCACAGAGGAACTTGGAACTTGAGGGTCTTTAATTTAAATCAGCACTAGACATCTTTTTTTTTTTCCAGCATCATATGTTCTTTTGATGCATGATATTTCAAAAGCATTAAAGTCATGTCCAAATTTTTGTATAACAGATTACTAATATAGATAATTTTAAAAACACAAGAGCTGTGATGCTTCCTCCTCTGCCCGTTAGATGACAGTGACGTATATAACTATCCATAAGAATAGCTCAATTTAATGCGACATACCATTAGATTCAACCGCTGTTGCTGTTAACACAGTACACTAAACTATTGATAAGTAATAGTTCAGATTCTGGATTATTGATCTGAAGATCAAGGATTCAAACCCCAGTGTAAAACAAAATGCCACTGTTGGGCCCTTGAGCAAGACCCCAATCCTCAATTGCTCAGTTGTATACTGGTACTGGTAGGCCTCCGTCAGTCCCGAAGAACTATGGCTGCACTCTGGCTGGTATCCCGGCTGGTGATACTCCCCAGTGCGCAGAGCCCGGGTAGGGAGAAATGAGGGACAGGCTGTTACCCAAGCAGCAAGTCCCCCGTCTCGGCGCCACCGGAAGGATCCAATGGAAAGGCAAGTGCCGATACGACTGGGTTCCAGTGCCATTGCAGGAAAGAATCTACGGTCAATTTAGAACGGCCAATTAACCTACAGTGCACGTCTTTGGATTGCGGGAGGAAACCGGAGCACCCGGAGGAAACCCGCACAAGCACGGGGAGAACATGCAAACTCCACACAGAAACGCCCAGGCTGGGAATCGAACCCAGGCCTTCTTGCTGTGAGGCGGACGTGCTAACCACTATGCCACCATGCCGCGCTCAGTTGTATAACAATGATAAATATTGCCCCGATTAAAGCCATCAACCAAATGGCATAAATGTAACTGTAACTGTAACTAGTGCTGCTGGTGCCCCTAAAGAACTATCTTATAGCACTTGTCTCAAAATATAGCTTCCTATAACCAAAGCTTTTCCAGTTTGCTCACCAAGTCACTCAGTGCCATCACCGGCTAACTCAAAAATTTGTGATTTTCAGGGGAAAAAAAAAATCATCTATATTTATCACTTGATTTGGGATTTTAGCTGCAAAGAAGCCGCAATTGTTCACTTTGAAGTGGGGAGAAACCTCTATTGTCAGAATATAACACCACCTCATTTTTCATCATTTACGGACGTAGCAGGTTAATGAATTGAACCCTTTTAATCACAGCTGATGAAGTGCTAAACATCCTACACTTCACACCGTGGACACGTTGAATGCTAGCTATGATGGTAAACACACATCTTAACTCATAGTACATTTTTATCACTGAAAATCACTTGATTGTATAAAATCAAAAAAAATAAGAAAAGTGGAAAAGCGGTGATTATTTTAGGCAACACAATTAAACGTTGTGCTTTGGTCACATGAGTATACCCCTATAGTGTGGTGATACAGTGGTTAGCACTGTCCACTCAGCAATTTTCATACCTGTGTAGGTGTCTTCTTGGTGCTCCAGAGGCCATCTAGCTATAGCTGTGAATGGTTGTTCGTATTAAACCTGAAATTGACAACCTGCCCAGGGTGAACCAAACCTCTTGCTTGAAGTTGACTTTGATTGGCATCAACTCGCCACCCTACAGACGTGATATAAATAAAAACTAGATACTATATGGTATAGTTGGAATTATATGCAAGCCTTAAGGTGACTGGAACATTTCTGTTGCTAACACATTGTCATAGTATTTTCCCATTCTTAAATTATTTCTATATTTACATCAGTTGATGCTAATACGGTTAGATATAATAATTTGATTTTCTCATTGTGCTAGCCTGGGGCTCCTTCAGAGGTCCGGGTTTCCTTCCACAATCCAAAGACATATAATAGGTATTATGCTAACTACTTTTACGAAATTGTAACTAGGAGTGTGAATGGTTGAGTATGTGCTGGCACTGTGATGCTCTAGTGAGCTGGCCATTTATGATTGACAAGTTTTATAACATTATGAAGTAACCTGCATAAACTACTGATACTGAATGGGAGACATTAAGGGGTTGAAATCCCATAGAGAGGTGGCGCTATCCCAAATGCAAGTTGATTCTCCTCAAGAAAATGCAAATGAATTTGTGATTCTGTTTAACCTTGTGTGTGTGTGTGTGTGTGTGTGTGTGTGTGTGTGTGTGTGTGTGTGTGTGTGTGTGTGTGTGAGTGTGAGAGCAACGGTACCATTTGGGATGGGGTCGCTATACCTTTTTGTATTTTGCCAATATTGATTTGTTTTTGTACATTTTTCTTCGTAATTCACACAGGGACTGTTCTTATTTTATAGTGCAACAGGCTTTTTACTTTACTGGCCTACATCATCCAAATAGTATAAGATGGACTCCATTAAAAACAAAAAGGCTAAAGCATCAAAGAAAATTACACATGCTGATTAGTATTAGACAAAAATTGATATCAGTACAGCTAATAAACTTCAGATAAAATTAACATTAGATGCTAGAATAGTGAAGGATTTGATCTCAGGTGTTATGTTGAATATTCCCCTGTTGGTGCCAGACAAGTTGTTTCCTTAAAACAAAAAAAACAAACAAACAAAAAAAAAAAGCTGTTGCTTTCCTGAGATTGAGAATAGTACACAACACAAAAACATCAAGGAAATGACAGTGTCTGCAAGTGGAGATGGCTTGTTGTTAAGCGATGTCAGAGGAGAATGGCCAGACCAGTTTGAACTGACATGAAGGCATTTACTCACAGTACCACATAAGCACTGTGGTGAGCAGAAGAGCATCTCTCAATCTGTAGGTAGAAGGATGACAGAAAGAGTTAGACTCTCATGAAACAGTAAGCACAAGTTCATCAGAACATTTGACGATTTGGAAAAACACTGAATTTGATGCTCACTCATTAATAACTGTCCATTTACAGGAGAGCTAGTTATTACAACAGTATGCTTATTTCTCCACATTGTAGGGTTTATATTTCCAACAAAGATATAATGATGCAGTTATCAGGCACAATGGGTCACATTCTCTCTACATCTACACCCAATCACAAGGAATGGAGGTCAATCCCTGAAGCCTGAATGATGTTCACACGGGGATTGTCATGGCTGTGATGAGAATGATCTCCCGTATGGTTCACCAGGCTACATACAGACTCACTCACACCTACGGGCAATTTGGGATAGCCAATTAACCTACTGTGCATGTTGTTGGACTGTGGGAGGAAATCAGCGTACCTGGAGGAAACCCACACAAGCACGGGGAGAACCTGCAAACTCCACATAGAAACGCCCAGGCCTGGAATTGAACCCAGGCCTTCTTGCTATGAGGCGGACATGCTAACCACTACGCCATCGTGCCATCCAAGGGTAATATTAGTTACATAATAAATTGCTATAATATATGATATACAACTCAAAAAATGAATACCATACAGCAAATAACATTCTGAAATCAATAATATGAAATTATTGAACAATTTTATTTATTTTCTTCTTCTCATATTTAAAAGGCTTTTCCAGATTACAATAGACCACAGATGAACAGACATCTGAGCAAAGAACAATCTCAGAGAGCAAATCTCTGAGATTAGTGTATTTGTATCCATGGTCTACAATTAACATTGAGGAAGTTGAGCAGGGGGAGATTGGGGGAGACAGTCCTTCCTTATCATTGTTCGTTTTGTGAATATCTGTACACATGCTCCCTTTATTCTGTCCATTGTATTGTTGTTAAAAACTCTTCCCATGATAATGGATTTTTCACTTGTGAACTGTCTTTGTTCGTCATTTGGTATCACCAGATTGGTTCAGCTGCATTGTAGCATAATGCACTACTGTTTCATATCAAGAAGGTAATGGGTTCAAGCTCCGAGCTTCAGTATTTCTGCATGTTTCTATGTTCTACTCATGCTTGCTTAGGTTTCCCACTTGTTATTCTGTTTTCCATCCATAGTCCAAAGACATGCACATTATGCTAACTTCCTGTTCCAAATTAACCCTAGGTGTGAATGTGGGCGTAAACCATAATGTGGGTTTGCCCTGTGAAGGACTGGTGAGCTGTTCAGGCTGTGCCCCACTTTTTCCATTAAAGGGTAAGATCTGTTGACTAAAGCAGCCCCATAGGATTAAGTAGTTATGCTTTGATAATTTGAATAAACATACAGGTACAGCACTGTATTGCACATTAGTGGTTAGAAATGCTTATCAGATGCCCACTAGAGGGAAGCATTGCATCATTTATTGTACTGTACATAAAGAACATAAAAGTGTGACGTAATGACGTAATGAGCTTTCAGCTAGACCCAGAATGCAGGAGGCAGCATGAGATGGCAGGGTGGATTTATTATTCAAAAGGGAACCACTTAAGCAGAGTGCTTTGACTACAGTACTGATGACGAAGAAAAACACAAACAAAATTAAACACTGGAACCAGAGAGAACACAGGGAAGCAGGGATGTGATGTGAGACAATCTTGTGGTGCAGAGGTGAGCGTGTGTTTTGTGTTTATTGGGAGTAGATGAGAGGAGTGAATTCAGGTGTGAACTGCATTCAGCCCGAGCGGCTCAGCTACATCCCTCAGCCAGAGCGGGGAGAAAACAGAGTTAGAGAATACAAAGAAGCAGGGACGTGATGTGAGTTAATCCTCTGACGCAGAGGTGAGTGTGCTTGTATTTGTATTTACTGGCAGTAGATTAGAAGAATGAATTCAGGTGTGAGCCACCCGAGTAGCTCAGCCACGCCCCTCAGCTGCAGCAGAGAGAAAACGGTTAGTTAGAGGCACAGCCGCCAAAATCAAAGTCCCCCAAAATCACAGACTATAACAAAAAGAACATAAAAGAACATGATGTGTAATAAATTGGATAAACAAAACAAAAGGATAAACATGCTACAGAACAGTACATAAACTTACACACACACAGACATTCTGAACATTAACTTATGTACAGTACTGGCATAATAATTGAAAAAGACTTTAATACTACAGTGCTTTATGACAGTTCAGATTATTCATCTTCAGGTACTTCAGAGGAAACTGAAGTTTCTTCAGGAGAACGTCTTATTTTTTCAGAAGAGAAACCCAATGCCGTTACCTTTTTCTCGTGCTTTGCCGGAGTTTGAGTGGCATCATAAAGATTAACTGGGAATTAAAACACACTAAAAAAGGCTCATTGACAACTTGGAGGGAGAACAGCCATTGGCTGAATTTTAATCACGTGACAGTTACTCAGCAATCCGCGAATATGCAGGGCCGCGAGTACAAAACCATGCATAGTCAAGGGCCTACTGTAATATTTTATGGATTTTACGAAAATTACCCCCCCCCCCAAAAAAAAAGAAAGATTGAAAAAAGGACGAACAATTTGTATAGAACTTTGTGATAATCTGCAAACTATTTTCTGTTTTTTAATCATTTTATTTAAGTTTTTTTAAACTACAGTACTTTATCCTATTTAGGGTCACCATGAACAGCTTGCCAAATCCATCACAGGGCATCTCTCACACGCACACACACACACACACACACACACACACACACACACACACACACAAAACCATTCACATTTATATGAAGTCATTTGGAACATCTACCCAGGCTAATATGGGTGTATTTGGACTGTGATAAGACACCACACAAACAGGAAGAACATGCAAACTCCACACTGATGCGCCGTCGCAGGGTTCGAACCCAGGACCTTTTTGCTGTAAGCTAAAACTACTGGCCATAACCATACTGTTCCGTCTATTTTCCAGTTATAAAAGTGGAAGCAGGAGCAGGTGCTGTCTGATTTCAGGCGAGACGTGGAGTGTTCTATAAGGAGGTCATGAGATTATTTCAGGGTTAACACAGAGACAAACAATTCTTCCTCCTTTTTACACCCATGGACAATTTCTCAAGAAGCCAGTTGACTTATCCTACTTATGGATGGATGGATGAAAGAGGAATAAATCTTTTTATTAAGTGTCAAATATATTTATAACAAGTACTTTCACCCTCCGGTAGCCTGGCGTAGCTCTCCAGGGTGTACCCTGCCCTCACCCAGAGTCAGTTGAGATGGGTGCCAGCTTCGGCACAATAATTAGGATTAAGCAGTTCAGGTTTGGAACGACTGACTGAATGAATGACAAGCACTTACATATAATCCTGGAATTGACTGAATATAGTCTGCTCCATTTTTAATGTGACAGACCACAATCCCAGGCCACAATGTGCTGTCTCACTCTGCGTGGTGCTGATATTAATTTGGTGACTGAAGAAACAATACTCTGCCACACTGCCTTTTCTGCTTATGAGTTGGGCTGAACTTCATCAGAAAGCACTTTTATTTCTAAGATTTATGCAGAAATCCTAAAACTGGCAAAGACCATCTGATCCTGCTGAGAAATTTTAGTTATGCTTTTTTTTCATGCAAATCCTGACTGTATTTCTCTACTCAGATACAACACCAAACATGAACTGAGCTTTATCTGAACCTCAGCTAAATGTGTCATTTCCTCAACAAAACCCCTTTATTCATTCATTCATTTTCTGTAACCGATTAATCCTAATTAGGGTCACAGGGAGGCTCGCACCCATCCAAGACAACTCCGGGTGCAGGCAGAGTACACCCTGGACAGCTCACTAGGACAGCACTGGGTGAAAACATGCTGACGGCTACATAGCTACTCTTGATGAAAGTCAGCAATGGTTCTTTTCCATGAACCTCACACTATAGAAAGTGAGAGACATGGCTGGCCTTTGATAACCCAGTTAGCTGCACTGGGGGACCAAAAACTCTTACAAATGTATTGAGGAGGTTTTAAAGTGATTGTGTGTTGACTCACTATACAAAGGTGGTAAAACATTTATTTAAATTCAAATACAACATTTTGAAATGAAACCAGACATGCCTTATTTGTAAATAAATGAATGAATAAATAAATAAATGTTGAAATTTTGGGTCATAAATTGAATTGGACACACCCAAATACAAACATAATTCATTATTTTAAAAAGAATATATTCAGGGAGTTTGTGGCAAACCTTACCAGATGTGATAAAATTTGCTGGGGTGGTTACCACCATTATTTTAAATCCTTTGTAGAGCACAAAGGAACTGAATAGGAAGTTCTTTTCTTTCATTCATTCATTCATTCATTCATTCCATTTTTGTGACCGCTTAATCCTAATTAGAGTCGTGGGAAGTCTGGCACCCATCCCAGCCGACTCTGGACGAGGACAACTCACCAAGCCATCGCAGGGCAGAAACACAAAAGTCACGCCATAGACAGTGAGAGACATGGAGGGCCTTTGATAACCCAGTTGGCTGCCCTGGGGGGACAGTGACAACCTGTTGAGAGTAGGGTTGAACCCCCAACCTTAAGATCAGTGATCCAGCACCTTTACCACCAGGCCACCACTGCCAGGAAGTCATTTTGCCATAACAATCATATGCAGGTTTTACTGCGATCACACGAATGTTTATTTAAACTGACAGTTATTAAAAATGTTGAGACCACAATTTTCAACATACAGTAGGCCCTTGTTATTCGTGGGGGTTTGGTTCCGGCCCCTCCCGCGAATGAAGATAATCCGCGAGTTCTGTACCTAGAAGTAAAATCCCATGTATGATATTACATGTGTGAATGATCAACCGGAAGTAAAGTACTGTGTATCTATTACATGCGCTAAAATATGCTTCTTAAACACATTCTATAGGCAGCGTTACTCAATAATACAGTAATAATGTATTACAATGTAGTAATGATTAAGAAAAACTTATTTTTTTACTATGATATTTGTTGATAATTGTGTGTGTGTGTGTGTGTGTGTGTGTGTGTGTGTGTGTGTGTGTGTCTGTGAGTGAGAGAGAGAGAGAGAGAGAGAGAGAGAGCGAGAGAGAGAGAGAGAGAGAGAGAGAGAGAGAGAGAGAGAGAGAGAGAGCACTAATTGAGTATAATCTGTTCCATTAAACATACAGCACTTTTGTTTTCAAAAGTGACCACTAGGGAGAGGTATTGCATTATATTTACTTTGCATTGCATTATATAAGGGGTCGGCAACCCGCGGCTCAACTGGAAAAAGAAAATGCCGCTTATTCACTTACATCAGAAGCACTTCGGGCTTCCAGGGGTAGTTTAAACCAGCTTTCACCTGAATGCTGAGAGAATCTGCCTAAGACAGAGTCCTGCAACGGTCGGGTACCCACAGATACCCAGTGGGTACCCTTTCAAAAATGCTCTTTTAAGGTTGAAAATTACATAGATGAAAATTAACAGTCACGGATGTGGGTGGATATTTATTTGGTGTGGGTGGGGTGAATTTGTGTGTATTCTTTTGGGCATGCCTATCGTTATAATAATATATCAGATACATTGAGCGTCTCAGTGTTTTTGATTTGCTGTGTTGGAGGATTTCCAAATTCTTGTGCTCATGGCAAGGATTGTTCTCACCATCAGCCAGCAGCAGAGCAGCAAGCGAGAGAGCTTTTTCCGCCCCCAGGGTTTGTAATCTAGGAATGGAAATCATAGCTGAAGTAAGAGACGGTGGGATTTGTTTATACACAGCAATCTCCGAATTAAATAAGTCTCCTTGCAGTGTCAAAATAAAAGACTTGGTGTGGTTCACTCTCCACTCTGAGAATGGGTCGGTCAGTGAAGTATTAAGCATTAATATTACTTAAAAGACTGTTGAGCAGGCTCCTTCTTAAAATAAGCATCCATATACTTTTCTGTGTTGCTGTTGTTTTTGTAAATTAAAACTGTGCCAAAACAACATTAATATAACGAATAAAGAAAAAGAAGATCCCACGGAGGGAGTGATGGTGAGGTAGGCTACCCAACTCGTTAACACATCTGGCTGCACCCTGTCCCATGCTTTGTCAAACAGATATTATTTTTCTTTATTAAAAATACAAGAAGGATTCGAGCATATTCATTCATTTTCTGAACCATTTAATCCTAATTAGGGTCGCGGGATGGCTGGCAATTTTTTTATTTTTTTTAATCTAAATGTTTTTGTTGCAAGCAGAATTGTAATTTAATTGTCTCTTCAGTCGTTTAAATCAATGCAACACATTGTTGTTTTATATTAATATGATGGAAAAAGGGAAAAACATACGTAGTGTTATTTGATTTTAAATGTCAAAAAAAGGATTTGTGGCTCCGGGTGTTTTCTTTACTGTGGAAAACGGGTCCAAATGGCTCTTTGAATGGCAAAGGTTGCTAACTCCTGATCTAGAAGTATCCAGAATACTAAGGCAGGTTCCATTCTGATGATGACCTTGTTTCATACAACATTCACCTTCTTAGCACTTCTGCAGCAAAACGTTTTGCTTCCTGAATCATATCAAGCAGTTCTACTTTTTCATGCAGCATCATTACCTTTTCCTGCCGCTTCGGCGCCTTACCAGAAGCCTGAGGAGGTGTGTATTTGGGTGGCATGATGGAGCTTAACTATAACTAAAAAAACACAGACTAAAGAAGTACAGGCACAAAGTGTGCGCAAATGAGGGAAAAGGGGTGTTACATCATCTCAACCAATCAGCAGGAGGGAGAAAAGCCATTGGCTTAATTTAAATCATGTGACAGTTGCTCAGCAATCCGCGAATATGCAGAGCCACAACTGCAAAACCACGAATAGTCAAGGGCCTACTGAATTTTTTTATTCTGGTACCCAAAAATCTGCGAGTGCTGCAACCAGATTCTGTTCAGGAGCTCTCTCTCTCTCTCTCTCTCTCTCTCTCTCTCTCTCTCTCTCTCTCTCTCTCTCTCTCTCTCTCTCCCTCTCTCTCTCTCGCCCTGGATGTGGACTGTTGGTAACTGACCGTGTCATGTTGCGGTGGTCAGTCAGGTTTCTGAAGGTGGGTTATGTATAGCCCATATGCTTCGTGACCTCACTGTAGCTTAACCTGGCGTCCACCATATCCATTTCCCAGAACTGTTGCTCACATGACAGATATGGCATTATGACGTGCATTATACTAACAATAGGACACGTTTGTTACGTTTGTTACGTTTGGGCGTTTATATAGGATTTCCAAATCATTCCTTGAATTTTGCAGATACACATTGTGTTTTGCTCAAACTGCAGTTGGTCCACTTTTGCAGGGTGACCTATACATATACATACTGTATATAGCTATAATATAGTGTGACAAAATGACAAGTAATATATTATCAAGTGCTCAAATACCTTCATCAATAAAGCAACAGGGTATACCCCCTGCCCACACACACACACACACACACACACACACACACACACACACACACACACACACACACACACACATTAAGTATATATATATATATATATATATATATATATATATATATATATATATATATATATATATATATATATATACACACACACACAATTTTATCTCAAAGTTTCAATTATTGTCAGTATATTTTTAGGGTTGTGGTGAGTGCTGAACTAAAATCAGTATCACCAGGTCTACGATTGGAGAATTCATTTTTTGTGGAATGAAAACTACTGAGAGGCCAACATTACCACAAACATGTTTTTCATTTCAAAAGGAAACCATAGATCCCAAAGGAAGCCTTTGTAAAAATAGAAGTACAATATGCAAAACTCAGAATTACCAGTGCTATCCACTGTGCAGCCCTCTAAGAAGATGCTAAAATTCCTAAGCAAAAAAAAAAAAAAAAAAAAAAAAAAAAAAAAAAAAAAAAAAAGATTCAACATGAATTTTAAGTAATGGAATTGTTACTTAATCTCTTTCAATTATTTAAATGGGTGGCCACATAATTTTTAATTAGATTGTTATAAATAGTGAAAATGGCAGAGACTACTTTTTAGTCGACTACTGACGGTTCCTGTGTTGGTAGAGAATCAACTCACGCAGACACATTTTCGGATAATTCTGTGACTACTGTGGTTGGTCAATCAGTGATCTTAGTTTTAGCTCTGGAAGTACACCATGTACCATGAAGCATTATGGATACTAGGATATGTTGCACTGTCCAGTACAATGCACCATTACAGTTGATAATTATGGAGGAATTTACATTAAAGATCTTTAACTATAGCTTTTCAAAGGGAAGAAATGCAAATGAAAGATTTTGGCATGCATCAACATAAAGTTAAGACCTGATATACCAATGATAATAATAATACAGCGATACATTGACTTACGAAATTAATCCGCTCCGGGGGAAAGCTCGTAAGTCAAAATGTTCATTAGATAAAACAAAAAAATCCCATAGGAAAGAACAGAAAACCAATTAATCCGTTCCAACCCTCTCCCAAACTCATATAACCTGCCACAAACACTGATATCTAATATATTCAAGATGAACATGTAAAAACAATAAACATTTCATACTAATAATACATGTGCATTAACATTAAGAATAAATAATAATGAAAAATAATAAAAGAAGAATAAACAATAAGTCAACTAACTCTTTCGATCATCAACTGCGACAAAGATGTCACAGGGCACAAAGATGTCACGTGGGCAGGCGTGAGGTGGTGCGTAACAGAGGAGGAGGAAAATTTTGTGCATGTGCACACTACGAATGCCAGCGAGGGAAGGCTCGTAGTGAGCTTGAACACGGCCAGTGCTTCTCAAATGGTGTGATGACATACCTGTCAACCTTAGGCCGTTGGCGATCTTACAAATGGCTACTTATGCCCTTACAAAATAGCAACTAATCTTACGCGTCTTATTATCGCGTGCAATATGAAACAAAAATTAAACTCTATTTTTAATATAATATGAATTTATTGGTAATGTTGTAACATATAACCTGGTGCAATCAAATAAAAGAGTAATATCTTCAGCTGCATGATTAAGAAAATTTAACAGTGATCTTTATTATAACTATATGTAGCACTTTTGGCACTTTCAATCATTTCTTTTGATGGCTTCACTTCATGGCACTTGAGCTCGCAATTAAGTTTGACTTGAAGGTAATTTGTAAGTGTGTCCACTCCAAGAGAGTTCTTCCGGGCTGCCATTCTGGTAGATGGCGTCCGTGGGCATTAGTTTTCCTTTTCTTTTTAGCTGTTCCATCCATATTGTTATCACGTTTGTATCAACTGTATCCACTGCGAGTCACGAAAACTAACTGGGAATGATGGCGGAAGTGAAAGTGCGGTCACGTGGTCGGAAAGAGCAGACGATAGCAGACGATAAACGCAACGCGCGATTCTCGCGAGAAAACGGCTACAGACCAATTCGGCGTATCGTCTCTTTACCGAAACGGTGACACAAAAAACGGAGTTAAAAAAAAAAGACGAAATGATCGAAAAACGTACAGATTTCGGACGTACGGCGTACACATTTAAAAATCAGTGCTCACTTGTACAAATTACGCCAAAACCGTACAACTTGACAGGTATGTGATGATTGGGGGTATGACGCTGGGGAACATGCTTTTTTGCCATAACATACTAGAATTAAGTATAATTGCGCATCCTCTACAGTAGGTTGCAGTGGCGCTCTCTAGGTGTCAATGGCACTCTCACTGTGTTCCCTATGGTGTCGGGAAAAAGCACAGAGCAAACGATATGAAGTGCAGTAAAAACTTTTTCGAGTCACGGGCAGGGTAGGGGTGTGGGGGTGAAATGATTTTTTTTCTTCTTTTTATAGGGGGTATCACAGAAAATAATTAAGAAGCACTGCACAAGGCGTTTTCGGAGCATAGAGGAATAGATGTGGAAGAAAACGAGGCTAATTGGTCTGGAAAAGCCGTTTCCCCAGCAGAGCTCGTAATTCAAATTTCGCTCGTTGGATGGGGAAGATCTTTGGAGGGATTGAAGCTCATATTATGGAAAATTCATTATAAAAGCCACTCTTCAGTCAAGGTACCACTGTATTAATAATAATAATAATAATAATAATAATAATAATAAAGCAGTGCAGAAAATATTTTCTCATATGTGAAGATATCACAGTGTGCCTCAGACCAAAATAGAGTTTGTGCTGTTTTCTTAGAAAGGGTCAGGTTCCATAGACATTTTTTCATGGTCTGGTTTCAAACTGCTTTTTGGTGGGCAGGTGACTCATTGGCAATGTAATCCACGGCTGGATTGTAAAATAAAGCAAGGCAGAGATGATACCAGAGACCCATAGAGCTACCTATGCATGTGTGGAATGAGACCCCCCCCCCCCCGCCAGGCACCAGAGACACAGTACAGTTCTTGTGTGAGCAAGTTGCTGCTCATTAGAAATAAAGTGACATGTAATGGGATTTCTGCAATAGTTTCAGTTTTTAATGTGTAAATTACCATCTACATTAAGTTTGTTACCATGACATGTTTGGTGTTGCTTTGCATACTAGAGTTAGACATGTTTTTTCTCCTGCAGGCTATGAACATTTGTTCTGTTTAACTAAAAAAGTCTGGAACAGGGTAATATCAGTCATGGGTTTCTGTAATTCTTACATGCATTATTTGGTTCCAGCAGAAGTAGGTGCTCTTTGGTTTTAAGTTGTTTCATTTAGAGACAGTTGGACCTGAATTTTGTTAATGCATATCTTTCCTGTTTGTATTCTCTCCCTTTCAATCATAGTCACTCAATCCAGGCCAACTCATATTATAATAAAAATTATAAAAAGGAATTGGTCAGAGTTAGTGCTTGTGCTGTTGTCGTTTTTAAAATAATTTTTCGATAATTTCTCATGCCATCTTCCACACTGGCTTGGTTAGCCATTTTTATACTTTCTTTCTGAAGGGAAAGCCAGTTGTAGGATTGTCACCATGACAGTGCCTCGGGAATAAATATAGCCAGACTGATAGATTGTCATAGCTGTAGGGAAAGAATGGGGTAATTCTCATATCGAGGCCTAGCATAAAATGCCAACAGCCATTAACTAGAATTATTGAAAAATTCAATTCTCTGCACTGCGATCTCATTTGCCAGAGAAGCCTGATTACTGCCCTGTAATTCGGAAATTCGGAATGTAGCCCCATAAACACATACATGCTGACAGATGCTTAATGTGACATAATCATTGTTTTTTTTTTTTTTTGTTCGTTTGTTTGTTTTTTGTTTGTTTGCTTTTGTTTTTTTGTTTTTTTTCCTTGTTTATCTTTAATCCTCAATTGCAATGTGTTTAACTGTTGTATAATAATTGACTATTTGCTGTCCCAATAGGGGGGGGGGGGGGGAGATATGACCATGGTACGTGTATTAATATAGGGGTGGCATGGTGATGCCGTGATTACCACCATCCGAGTCCTTCATCTGGTTGCTCCAGTTTCCTCCCACAACTCAAACACATGCACATTAGACTACCTGGATATTCTTAATTGCCCCTAGATGTGAATGTCAGTTTGAATGGTCTGTTTGCCCTATGATGGTCCAGCAGACTGTAAATGGGGTTCACTTGGAGTCACCTGGATGGGTTTGAGCATCTCCAAAGGATAGATTCGTCCATAAAATCGAAAAATATTAATTAATTAATTCATTCATTCATTCATCCATTCATTTTCTGAACCATTTAATCCTAATTAGGGTCGCGGGAAGGCTGGCATCCAGCTCAGTCAACTCTGGGTGAGGGCAGAGTACACCCTGGACAGGTCACCAGACCATCACAAGGCGGAAACATGCTGATGGCTATACAGCTCCTTTTGACAAAAGTTAGCAAAGGTGCTTTCACATGATCCTCGCACCATAGACAGTGAGAGACATGGCCGGCCTTTGATAACCCAGTTAGGTGCACTGGGGGGACAGCAGTGAGACCCGTTGACAGTTGGGCTTGAACCCCCAACCTTAGGATCAGTGATGCAGCATCTTACCACCGATCACTGCCCCAGAATGCAGCTTCATGGTAGTTATATTTTGTTGAAGAGTTCTTATTTAATTTACAATTTTCTGTTGATGCTGATGATTCTTTTACAGTTTAGCACTGTACTGAAGAAATGAGACCACTTCTATATCCCTTTATTATAGGCCAGAGCATTGTGTTTAGAGTGTTGGACTCATGAGCAGTAGGTCATGGGTTTGAATCTCTGTTCGACCCCCACTGTGCTAAGACCCCTGGGTAAGGTCTTAACCACAAGTGTGCTTCTGTCTACTCAGCAGTATAAATGGGTACCAGTAAAATATACGAGGACAATACCTGCGATGGACTAGCATCCCAGCCAGTGGAGTTGAGCTCCTGGTTGCTTCACAGTACGGAAACTGGGAAAAAGCGCCGGCCTGATGAGCCACTAGGCTCGGGTGTAAAATGTCCCACAGACTATTTATTAAAACATTATACACTTTCTTGCATGAAATTTTCCATATCCATCTTAATATCAAAAGCATACTTCTTATAAGTGGAGCACACACTTCATTAAAAAAAAACTGTGAAAGCATGACTGGCTGGAAGGGTGGTGAAGTGATTAGCATTGCCCCATCACAACAAAAAGTCCTGGGTTTGAGGCATGGGCTCGGTGTACTGCAGCCACCCTAAGAGCAAAGACATGCCCATGAGACTGATTTGCTATTCCAAATTGCCCTGAGGAGTGTGTGTGTGTGTGTGTGTGTGTGTGTGTGTATGTGTGTGTGTGTGTGTGTGTGTGTGTGTGTGTGTCTGTGTGGTGGGTTGCAGGTCCTAAGACTATGTGATGGAATGGCAAGCTGTTTTTAGTTCCTTAATCTTCTAATGCTCAGTACAATAAATATTATTCTTTTCCTTTCGGCTTTTCCCTTCAGGGGTCACCACAGCGAATCATCTGCCTCCGCCTCACCTTATCCTTTGCATTTTCTTCTCTTACACCAACTACCTTCATGTCCTCCTTCATCACATCCATGAATTGTCTCTTTGGTCTTCCTCTACACCTTCTGCCTGGTAGTTCCAACCTCAGCATCCTACTACCAATATACTCACTATCCCTCCTCTGTACATGTCCAAACCATCTCAATCTAGCCTCTCTGACTTTGTCTCCAAAACGTCTTACATGTGCTGTCCCTCTGATGTGCTCATTCCTGCTCCTATCCATCCTCATTACTTCCAAAGAGAACCTCAACGTTTTCATCTCTGCTACCTCCAGCTCTGCCTCCTGTCTTTTCCCCAGTTCCACTGATTCTAAACCATACAACATCGCTGGCCTCATCACCGTCTTGTACACTTTTCCTTTCATTCTTGCCGATACCCTCCCATCACACATCACTCCGGACACTTTTCTCCAACCATCCCAACCTGCCTGCACACGCTTCTTCACCTCTTTTCCAAACTCTCCACTTCTCTGGATTGTTGACCCTAAGTACTCAAAATCCTCGACCTTCCTTATCTCTTCTCCCAGTAACCTCACCGTTCCTCTTGGGTCCTTGTCGTTCACACACATGTATTCTGTTTTACTGAGGCTAACCTTCATTCCCCTCCTTTCCAGGGCATACCTCCACCTCTCTAGATTTCCCTGCACTTGTTCTGTGCTCTCACTACAGATCACAATGTCATCTGCAAACATCAAAGTCCATGGAGATTCTTGTCTAACCTCGTCTGTCAGCCTGTCCATCACCATAGCAAACAAGAAGGGGCTCAGAGCTGACCCTTGATGCAGTCTTACCTCCACCATGAATTCTTCTGTCACACCAACAGCACACCTCACCACTGTCTTATATCTCTTATACATGTCCTGCACCACTCTAACATACTTCTCTGCCATTCCAGACTTCCTCATACAATACCACAGTTCCTCTCTCGGCACCCTGTCATATGCTTTCTCCAGATCCACAAAGGCACAATGCAGCTCCGTCTGACCTTCTCTGTACTTCTCTATTAACATCCTCAAGGCAAACACTGCATCTGTGGTGCTCTTTCTTGGCATGAAACCAAACTGTTGTTCACAAATGCTGACCTCTGCCCTTAGTCTAGCTTCCACTATTCTTTCCCATAACTTCATTGTATGGCTCATCAACTTTATCCCTCTTTAGTTGCCACAACTCTGCACTTCTCCCTTGTTCTTAAAAATGTTCACCATCACACTTCTTCTCCATTTCTCTGGCATCCTCTCACTCTCTAAGACCTTTTTGAATGTTCTTGTCAGGAAATCTACTGCTAACTCTCCTAGACACTTCCATACCTCCACCGGTATGTCATCAGGGCCAACTGCCTTTCCATTCTTCATCCTCTTCAACGCCCTCCTCACTTCACCCTTACTAATCTTTGATACTTCCTGGTCCTCAATGGTCACCTCTTCTACTCTTTTTTTTTTCTCTCTCATTTTCCTTATTCATCAGCTCTTCAAAGTACTCTTTCCATCTTCCCAGCACACTTCTATCATCAGTCAATACATTTCCCTCTCTGTCCTTAATCACTCTAACTTGCTGCATGTCCTTCCCATCTCTATTTCTCTGCTGTGCCAACCTGTATAAATCATTTTTTCCTTCTTTACTTTCCAACTGAGCATACAAGTCATCATACGCCCTCTGTTTGGCCTTCGGCACCGCTACCTTTGCCTTATGCTGTATGTCCCTGTACTCCTGTTTACTCTCTTCGGTCCTCTCAATGTCCCACTTCTTCTTAGCTTACCTCTTCCTTTGTACACACTCCTGCACTTCCTCATTCCACCACCAAGTCTCCTTATCTACTCTCTTTCCAGATGACACACCAAGTATTCTCCTACCTGTCTTTCTGATCACAATTGCTGTAGTTGTCCAGTCATCTGGAAGCACTTCCTGGCCACCCAAAGCCTGTTTCAACTCCTCCTTGAAGACAACACGACACTCTTCCTTTTTCAGCTTCCACCACTTTGTCTTCTGCTCTGCCTTTGCCTTGTTCACCTTCCTCACCATCAGCGTCATCCTGCACACCACCATCCTATGCTGTTTGGCAACACTCTCACCCTCTACTACTTTGAAGTCACTGACTTCCTTCAAATTACATCGCCTGCACAAGATGTAGTCTACCTGTGTGCTCCTACCTCCACTTTTATAAGTTATCCTATGCTCCTGTCTCTTCTGGAAGATAGTATTTACCACAACCATTTCCATCCTTTTTGTAAATTCTACCAACATCTGTCCTTCTGTGTTCCTGTCCTGGATACCAAACATGCCCATCACTTCCTCGTCCCCTCTTTTTCCTGCACCAACATGTCCATTGAAGTCTGCCCCAATGACCACTCTTTCACCTCTGGGGGTACTCTGCATCACTTCATCTAACTCACTCCAGAATCTCTCCTTCTCTTCTTGCTCACATCCTGCCTGTGAGGCATAAGCACTAACAACATTGAACATCACGCGTTCAATTTCTAACTTGAGACTCATCACTCTGTCTGACACTCTTTTCACTTCCAGAACATTCCTAACAAACCCCCTCCTTCAAGATGACTCCTACTCCATTTCTCTTCCCATCCACACCATGAAAAAACAGCTTAAACCCTGCTCCTAAGCTTCTAGCCCTGCTACCTTTCTACCTGGTCTCCTGAACACACAGTATGTCCACCTTCCTCCTCTGCATCATGTCAGCCAGCTTTCTACCTTTTCCTGCCATAGTTCCAACATTCAAAGTCCTTACTTTCAGTCCTAAACTCATTCCTTTCCTCTTCTCTCTCTGCCCATGGACACACCTCCACCTCCCGCCTCCCCTTATAGCTCTCTGAGATATATATATATATATATATATATATATATATATATATATATATATATATATATATATATATATATATATATATATATATATATATATATATATATATATATATATATATGTATATATATATATATATATATATACACACACTTACGGAAGCCTCTGAATATGAAAAATCCAGGTTACGAAAAACATTTTCCTAAATGTTTGTCCTCTTTTAACGAAAACCGCTTTGTACAAAAAGCGTCAAACGCACCATTCAAAAATTCAAACGCGCCATTCACAAATTCAAACAATGCGCAAGTTGCTCTCTCATTTGCTGTCTACCAACATCCCGCCCCACTGGCCTCCCATTGGCCAGGAGGCAGCTGAAATATACCCATACTTCCTGTACCCATACTTCCTGTCTGTCATACCTGCTGCGCCAAGCTGGTGGTCATGTGCTGGAGATTGTCCATCATCTGATGCAAGGTGGTGTCGTGTCATCCCAGCAGGGTGCCCTGGTAGGCTAGTGTCTGCTGAAGCTTCGCGGTCTCCACTGGGTCCATGTTTCAGGTCAAAAGATTCTGTTAAATCTGGAGTGTATGCGTTGGACCCAGAGATGCAGGAGACCAAAAGAAGGTTCCAAAACGGTTTATTTAAGCACTAGGAAATGTAAATCATGGGTATACTAAGTCGATGGAACTGGTCGAGCACAAAGCAAGAACCAGGGGTCAAAGACAAAGACGAGGAGCAGTATCACGGGGAAAACAATCTTCTGACAGTGGAGGGAAGCACGTCGCTCCCATTTATAGCTGGCTGCTTGCTGATTGCAGATTGGGACCAGGTGCGCTCTGCTGGAACTCGCCTGCCGGCAACTGCCATGCCCCACGCCAGCACCTGCAATGACTAGAGGAGAGAATTAATGCCGCCCGCCGGCACAGACCACAACATAAACAATCCATACAGCAGATATGTTGGTACTTTATCCAAGCACAAGATCTAATATATGAATCATGTTCCATAGGAGGAGCCGTATAGTTAGAATTTTTTTGGTGTATGTGGAATAAGTACAGGTATTTAGCCTTGTCTTATCCTTTTCACTGTTAAAGTTAAGCCTGCACTGTGTGAATCCCAGCAAAGTGGAGCGTTCTTTCTTTTAGTTTGTTCTTTCTTTTTTGGGGGGAAAAAAAAACATAAAATCAAAAAAAAACAAAAAACAAAAAACGTTAAACGGATGAGCGTAAGCCGGGGAGCATTCATCTGTTTTATGTTTTTTCGATTTTACATTTTTTTCCCCAAAAAAAATTTTTAAAAAGTTAAATTTTCAGTTTAGACTTACCGAAGTAGTATGCTGATGTAATGGTAATGACGCAATTACGCTGCGTCCATTGTTTACAAAAGACAGACTAAGTGCCACTCCTTCCCAGTTCAGTTTTATATATATATATATATATATATATATATATATATATATATATATATATATATATATATATATATATATATACTTTCAATTTATGTTCAACCGTCCGGAACCAATTAAAAACGTAAGTCAGGGAGTGTCTGTATATATATAAATATATACATATAATATATATATATATATATATATATATATATATATATATATATATATATATATATATATATAAATAAACGTATTGAGCACTCTCCTACAGAAGGATCTACTCAGAAAATCCTCTCTCTCTCTCTCTCTCTCTCTCTCTCTCTCTATATATATATATATATATATATATATATATATATATATATATATATATATATATATACGAGGCACTGAAGCCACATGAATTGAGGCGCGAAGTAGCGAGGGATCCCTGTACTTTGGTTTCTGTCCCTGTGTATTCTTATCGCAGGTGTAACATTCTGTCGACATTTGAGCAGCTTACCCAGTTCAGCTTCAAGCTGCCAATGGATGGCTTTGTAAGAAGGCGGCTGGTGTTCTGGGCTGTGTCTGAGGCCATTTTTTGGCTTCCACAAAAGGTATTATCCTGCTGAGAGTGTGGCAGTGTTTACTAGTATCAGGGTGATATAGATACGTCCTGCAAATGCCCTTTGAGATTCATAGTGCCAAGCGTAGTGTGTTCAGGAAGCTGCTTAGGATATAGAAAGGATTATAAAGATCTTCTTCAATGACAAAATAGTGGTGACTTGCTTTGCCTCGGTTGTGAAGGACTTGGTGAAGAGCTTTTTACAGGGGTGTATTTGCCAAATGTTTCTCCAGGTGATCGCATGCTCCATACCAGCACACACTCTAGTCTTGTTTTATCAGGGCTTGGAAGGTGATCCCTAGCACTGCTCATCTTCTTCTTCTTCTGCTAATCTGTTACCCATACTCATTTTTTTTTCTTTTCCTTCAGGCTTCAACTTTTTTGTGAGCCCTGCAGTTACTATCTATCCAGCTGTCTCTGTCTGTTATCTCAACAGAGGAACAAGCCACGAGATGTGTGGCATGATTTGAAAGAGATCACAGACTTTCAGAGGAGAACTGCAGGTCCAGTGGAGGGAAATCTTTCGCATACTAATGAACTAAAGTGGTTCTTCAATAGCTTTGAAAGCTAGCACCATCTCTACTGCGTCTTTTAACAGCAATATATTAAAAATATACCTAGCATCCCCAATTCAATGCAGGACATCACCCACCACCACCACAACTGAGTTTCATCCCTTCCCCACCACAGGTCAATCTCTGCTGTTCAGGTGTGGGAGGATTTGGGGAGACTTGACCTGGGAACATTCATCTATTGAATTATAATATTGTGTAACTTAAAGAAATGTTTGGTGTGATTCGGAAAGTTGGTGTGAAAGTTGGCCTGCTTTTATTTGTGTAGATTCGGCGTCATTCATATCATGGTAGTCTTATACCTCCCGTCTAAAAGGATTTTCCAGAATTGTGTCTGAATTTAAATGTGTTTTCCTGGAAAGGAGGCAGCGGAGAGGTGCTTTCATTTTGCAGCAGAAACGTTTGAGAATTTTGACTGACTGAGGCCTTTTGTGGGAGTTTATATGTTATTGTTGTGTCTGCATGGATTTCTCCTTGGTCCTCCTCCTCTTTCCACAGCCCAAGGACATGCAGATTAGTTCAACAGGCTTCTCTAAAGGCTCCGATTATGGATATAGGAAAAGAACATCATGTCTGCATCTGTGCTAAGACGTCACTTAGACAGCAATGCAAGACCTTGTGAAATGCTGTGAGGCAGAAATGCACCACTCCGCCGAGTAATTAAGTTAATTTTGGTTCAGTTAAAATACACTTAAGTCAATTTGTTGAATGAAAAGATTCTTGTTGCACAGAAAGACCTGTAGTTTTGGGTGAAACCCAGAGGATCATAGGCTACCTTCAGGGTTGTGGGTGGTATCACAAGATTGTCCTCATGAGATCCGCACTGCTTTGTTCAAAATAAGCAGTATAACT
>CM045742.1:2695000-2785000 GCA_024760905.1 Plotosus lineatus | reverse complement strand
GTTGTGAGTTTAGAGCCTTGCACAAGGGCCCAAAAATGAAAGACTAGAGGTACCAGGTCTCTAACCCCAACCTCCTGATCAGTAACCCAGGGCCTTAACCACCGACTAATTGGTCAGGAAATGAAGGACATCACGTTAAAAAAAAATCCTGCTGGAAAAGTTATTATGGAAATAATGATGAGAAGAAAATATATGAGAAGAATTCTTCAAAATGGTAGACCAGGGGTGTCAAACTCATGCCACAAAGGGCCAGATAGCTGCAAGCTTTTGTTTCAACCAAGCAGCAGGACACCTGACTCGCTCATTTAAATAAACCGTTTGAGTCTTGAGGCAGTTGCTTGGTCAAGCTGTGTGCGCTGTACAGAGACTGACCAATCAACTGCCTGAAGACTCAGATCAGTTGTTTAAATGAGCAAGTCAGGTGGTCTGTGGCTAGGCAGCCCCATATACTGTTAATTATTTCAGCTGTGTTGTGCTACTGTGGCTCTTCTGTGGGATCAGATAAGACATCCACTGTCTGTCTTCCTTTTTCCCTTTTACTCGGGAGTCGCCACAGCAAATCATCTGATTCGCACGTTTGATTTGGCAGGGGTTTTTTATGTCGGACGCCCTTCCTGTCACAACCCTTTTTAGCAAGGGACAGAAACACGCTGACGACTTTGCAGCTCCTCTTTACGAAAGTCAGCAATGGTCACCATCGACAGTGACAGACATGGCCCGCCTTTGATAACCCAGTTAGCTGCACTGGGGTGACAGCGACAACCATGTGGAGAGTGGGACTCGAACCCCCAACCTTTGGATCAGCGATCCAGCACCCTATATCACTAGACCATCACTGCCCATAGATAAGACATCCACTAACCTTCACGAATGAAACTTCATTGAAAACTGTTTTTACCATCATGTTTTAAAGATGACATTCTCCAAATGGTAGCCGTCATTGATTACACGCGATTGGTGACCATAGTTGAATAGCAACCTTAGGGGCTTGAAGAGTTTGGAGTTTAAGTTTATTCATTCATCATGAAAGGTAGCCTCACAGAAAAAAATAAAATAAAAATCACAAGGGGCGCTGTCAGGGGAACAGGACAGCCAACCAACATCACCCAATCCCTAAACATTTCCTTTTGCATGTCCAAAGATCTTCGAGCTGTGTGTGCGCCAGACAGTTCATAACACAATTGCATAACAAAACATCTGTCTACTAAGTGACAAAATTGTACAATCCCAACACCTGCTACACCAAGCGGAAAGGGAGTGTGCAAAAGTGTTACTGGAAGTAAATGCCAAGAAAACAGAGGTCATGCCAACGTCTCAACATCAACAACCACAGCAACAACCACAATCTCCAGGAAAACTCTTCAATTAGTGTCCAACTTCAAATACCTAGAGATCTACATGTAGTCCACAGAATATGACATAAAAGCCAGAAAAGCTGTCGCATGGAAGTCCTTTGACAGCGTGAACAGCATCTAGAAATCAAACATCTCTAACCTTGTGAAGCTGAGGTCCCCCCAGGCTACAGTGTAGATTGTCCTTTTTGGATGTGAAGCATGGGCAGTGATCTCAGCACTGGAGAAGTCCCTGAATGTATGCTCCACCAGATTGCCCAGGGTAGTTCTCAATGTCAAATGGTGGTAACATGCTCCCGACGAACTTTACAGAGATCTATGCAAAGTTGGGAACGAGGTGGTATCAAAGAGGATGACTGTGGCCGGTCACTGCATATGTCACCAAGAACTCCCAGCCAACAAAGTCATTCTTTTCGGAGCCCACACCTGAATGGAGAAGCCAGAGAATGCAAGGAGCAACATACTGGACATCTAGTAGAAAAACGCAGGATTGAACAATGTAGGGGAGCTGAGGACAAGCATGGAGGACAGGGACAAATCCACACAAAGGTTCAGCTGCGGCCGACTAGTGTGTGCCATAGATAAACCATGAATTAAGTTCTTCAAACTCAAGGTGTGTAATTTGGGGTTATGCGACCAACAGACTTTAGCACTGCCTCTCCTGCCTCACTATTTTTCATGTGTGCAAATAATTGTGGTTATATTTAACCATTTTTTAATTAACTGTTGAAATGTGGGAAGCTTTTTTGGGTCACCCTGGGTGTTTGCATATTAAGATTTTTCATTTGCTCAAAACTATATGCTAGTGAATATAAAGGATACTGGACTGACAACAACCAACTTTACCAGGCAATGAAAAAACATCCCTGGTAGGTTAGGACAGGCCGTTGTGAAAGAAAACATGAGCATGCATGGATAGAAAACACATTAATCTCAGCAGTAAATAATATTTTTAAAAGATGTTAACATGATTGTTTGTTTACATTGGTATTAGCTGAATAATTTGAAAAGATGCATGCTTGCTTGCCACACCTGTCACATGATGCTGTTTTTTTCATCATCATCATCATCATCATCATCATCATCATTCCGCTTCTTCCAGCGTTGGATCGTGGGGGCAGCAACCTAAGCAATGAGGTCCAGACATCTCTCTGCACAGCCACTTCATCCAGCTCTTCCAAGGGGACACCGAGGCGTTCCCAGAAAAGCCGAGAAACATAGTCTCTACGGTCGACCCCATGGTCTCTTCCCAGTTAGACATGCCTGAAACACCACACCAGAGAGGCATTCGGGAGGCATTCTGACCGGATTCCTGAGCCATCTGAACTGGCTCCTCTCAATAGGGAGGAGCAGTGGTTCTACTCCAAGATCTCCTCGGATGGCTGAGCTTCTCACCTTGTCTCTAAGAGAGAACCCCGCCACTTGGCAAAGGAAACTCATTTCAGCTACTTGTTCTTTCAGTCACTAGCCAAAGCTCATGACCATTGGTGAGGGTTGGAACATAGATTGACTGGTAAATTGAGAGCTTTGCCTTGCGGCTCAGCTCCCCCTTCACCAAAATGGACTGGTACAGGCTCTGCTTTGCAGCAGAAGCTGCAGCTATCCGTTTGTTGATCCCCCGCTCCATTCTTCCCTCACTCGTGAGCAAGACCCCAAGATACTTCAACTCCTACACTTGGGGCAGGACCTCATACCCATGCTCATGCTGGCTTTTCTATGACTGTAAAATTGGTCATGTAATGTCAAACTTTTTGCTACTACCACAAACAATAAATTAACAATTAATTAAAAGTAACACCATGCTAGTTATAAATATAGGCTGCAGGCAGGTTACATGATTATTGTTGACCATGTAATGTTACAGGTTTATTAGGTCACCATATTATATTTGAGAGTGATCTGTCAAAATTGCAGTTTATTTAAAAAAATTCCTTCATTATTTGCATTTCATGCAGCATTAGAATTAATAAACCCACCCTCATTCCAAACAGCTGTATAGAATTCAATCTATTTAAGTTTACTACCTCATAGACCAGCCTTTGTGGGTTTTTTTTCATATTGCAACTGAAAAGAGACTAAAAGATACCATGATCAAAAAAATGCCCATAGTAACCATTCATTCATTTTCTGAACCGCTTAATCCTAATTCGGGTCACAGGTAGGCTGGTGCCCATCTCAGCCAACTCTAGGCGAGCACAGAGTACACCCTGGACAGTTCACAAGGCCTTTGCAGGGCAGAAACATGCTGACAGGTATGCAGCTCCTCTTGACGAAATTCAGTAATGATTCTTTTATAGGAACCTCTTACCACAGACAATGAGAGACATGACCAGCCTTCGATAACACAGTTAGCTGCACTGGAGGACAGCAGTGACAACCGTTGACAGTGAAGTTTGAACCGCCCGACCTTGGGATTGGTAAAACAGCACCTTACCACTGGGCCACCACTGCCCAAATAATAGTATCAAAGAACAGTCGTCCCTCTACTTACGTAATTAATCCATTCCAGTGCCTTTTTTGTAAACTGGGTTTTCATAATTAGAGGTACATCTTACATGTAAAACGCATGATTCGTTCCAAGGCTCCCAAGATCACCGCATAAACCCTTTAAAAATTATAAAAGTACACCAATTTTGTATGAAATATGTATGAAATATGTGTTAAAAGTGAAAGAAAAGTATTTACCTTATTTTTTAAATCTCTCGAACCACCCATGCGACGCTTTAAATTTCTGAAGAACCCCCACCCTTTCCCTCCTTCATGAGGTCCTTAAATATGGTGGTTGCTTTTTCTGAAGTAATTGCCTCCGTCACTGTATCTCCACTTTTAAGGTCTCCTTCTGCTTCAATATTATCACAATTGTAGAGGGGTTTCGGCCATACTCCATTGCGATTTCGTTCAACCGCATCCCACTTCTTTTATTATCTCATGCTTCACTTCGATTGATAACATAGCCCGCTTATTCTTTTCGTTGTCACCAGGAATCACTTTCTTGGGGTCCATGATGGATAACGAAAAATAACACTGCAATGATCAGTCTCAAAAAACTCACAAGCCAACAGTCCTGTTCAACTCTCCTTCACACGTGTGACAAACAGGAAGTATGGGTACAGTTCCGCTCCCTCCTGGCCAATGGGAGGCCAGTGGGGTGGGATGTTGTGAGACAGCCAATGAGAGAACAACTCGCGCAATGTTTGAATTTGTGAATGCCGTGTTTGGCGCTTTTCATAAGAAGAGGTCGTTTCGTATACAGAGGGAGAAAATTTTGGAAAATGTTTTTCGTAACCTGGATTTTCGTAAGTAGAGGGCCAACTGTATATGTTTGTAAATAATTTAATGAAAATATCAGTACATATTCCTAGCCCTCTATTATTATTATTATTTATTATTATTGTGGATGATTATATAGCGCATTTTCATACACGCGTATGCTCAATTTGCATGAGAACCCAGTGCTCCCTGCGTTCCAGGCACCCGTTGCCACTGTACGGCACCAGTTGTTGCGTTGTTCTATCCTATTGATGCTGAGTGTCAAGCAGAAAGCAACAACTCCCAAATTTTAATGTCACATGGTATGATGTGGCCGGATTCGAACTCCAACTTGCTGGAGGATAAAGCGGATGCTCTACCAACTGAGCTAAATCTCCGGAAAATGGATCCCTCTATCCATTTTCTGTAATCGCTTAATCATAATTAGGGTCGCGGGGAGGCTGGTGCCCATCCCACCGGACTCTGGGTAAGGGCAGCGTACACCCTGGACTGCTAGCCCAGCCATCACAGGGCAGAAACATGCTGATGGTTATGCAGCTACTCTTGCTGAAAGTCAGCAATGGTTCTTTTACATGAACCTCTCACCATAGACAGTGAGAGACATGGCCTGCCTTTGATAATCCAGTCTGCTGTATTGGGGGAGCAGTGCCAACCTGTTGAGAATGGGGCTTGAACCCCCAACCTTGGGATCAGTGATCCAGAACCTTTACCACTAGGCCACCATTGCCCAAGCATATTTTTTTTTTATTAATTTTGTATAGTAATGCAGTGTTTAAATTAGTCTGGATGGCATTATAGAAGTTATAAAACATTTAAAAGAGTTATAAGATACTTTAGCCTTGACTCGGACTTGCACCCCAGAGACTTGAGACTTAACTTGGACCTGCAAACAAAGACTTTTGAGCATTTCTGTTCTACCCCATGTCTTGGTAGCTGTCATTATTATTCACTTCACCTGTCATTGGTCTTAATGCTGTTTTTTTTTGTTGTTGTTTTGTTTTGTTTTGTTTTGTTTTTCTGTGGTTTCTTGGTGTGCATACATTATTTCAGATGTTTAGTGAAGGGTTATAATCTGAGTCATCGTTTGAAGACAGCCAGCGACTCAACTGTTCAGACAGCCAAAGAAAGTTTGTTCCACCACCTCGATGCTAGGACAGGGAACAGGTAGCATATGTCTTTGTTGTGTCCTGAGAGATGTATCCAGCTGAATCAAGCTAGAGTATCAGAGGGAGAGTGATGGAGTGATAAGTGCTTTAAGGTAGACGCATGCTAAATGTATTTTGGTTTGTCGGCAAGGAGCATTGTTTTAAATCTGATTTTTCAGCAACAAGAAACAAGTGGAGGGACTGTGTAGCAATTCCATGGTGCTTGGAAAAGTGGTAGCAGTTTTGTTGATAAATTACCAGGGACTGAACAGGAGCATGAATGGCCTTTACATTACTAAGATTTAAAGAAGAAATCAGCACAGCTTCAACCACATCATTAAGTTTGCAGATGACACAAGTCATCATACAAAGAAGAAGTGCAGTGGCTAACAGCCTGGTAAAGAACCAATAAACTGTGTATGAGTTTAAACAAGAAAAAAGAGATGGTTGTTGACTTCAGGAGAGCACAGAATGATAATTTCACATTATTCATTGATCGATCATCTGTGGAGATCATCAAAAGCACAAACTTCTAGCTCCATCACCAAGAAAGCCCAGTCGCTTCCTGAAAAGGCTGAGAAAAGCCTATCTTCCTTCCACAATCCTGACTGTGTTCAACAGAAGAACCAGCAAGAGCATGAGCAGCTGCATTGTCTGCTTTGGGAACTGCACCATTTTAGACACATTTACATTTACAGCATTCAGCAGACAGTCTTATCCAGAGCAATTTACAGAAGTGCTTTAAAGTAATTACCCGTCAATATATAGTTATACAGTAACCTGTTGACTATTGACGGTTTTGCACCCGCGGCATGGCATATTCGTAGATTGCTGAGCAACTGTCATGTAATTCAAATTCAGTCAATGGCTCCTCCTCTTCCTGCTGATTGGTTGAGATGATGTATTCCTCATTAACGCACAAGTTGTTAATGAGCCTTCTTTTTTTAGTGTGTTTTAATTACCACTTAATCTCTATGATGCCACTCAATCGTCAGCTAAGCACCAGAAAAGGGTAATGACGTTGGATGTCTCTTTTGAAGAAATAAGACTTTTTCCGGAAGAAATGACAGTTTCCTCTGAAGTGCCTGAAGAGGAATAATCATCTGAACTGTTGTAAAACACACCACTATTAAAGTCTTTTTTTGATTATTATTCCAGTACAGTACCGAAGTTAATGTTTAGAATGTTTGTGTGCGTTATTTTATGTACTGTGGTGTAGCATGTTTCTCATTTTGTTTTGTTTATCCAATTTATTACATTTCTTGTTCTTTTATGTTTTGTTTTTTTTTTGTTATGGTCTGTGTTATTTGGGGGACTTTGATTTTTGCAGCTGTGCCTCTCACTGTTTTCTCTTCGCTTCGGCTGAGGGGCATGACTGAGCTGCTCGGTGGCTCACACTTGAATTCACTATTCTCATCTACTCACAATGAAAAAGCACGCTCACCTCTCCCTCAGAGGATTAACTTGCATCACGCCAACACTTCTTTGTATTGTCTTCTTCTGCTTTTCCTTTCGACTTTTCCCTTAAGGGGTCGCCATAGCGAACTATCCGCCAACTCCAACTAAATTCATGTCCTCCTTCACCACATCCATGAATCTTCTCTTTGGTCTTCCTCTACACCTTCTGCCTGGTAGTTCCAACCTCAGCATCCTACGACCAATATATTCACTATCCCTCCTCTGTACATGTCCAAACCATCTCAATCTAGCCTCTCTGACTTTGTCTTCAAAACGTCTTACATGTGCTGTCCCTCTGATGTACTCATTCCTGATCCTATCCATCCTCGTTACTCCCAAAGAGAACCTCAACATTTTCATCTCTGCTACCTCCAGCTCTGCCTCCTGTATTTTTCCCACTGCCACTGTTTCTAAACAATACAACATTGCTGGCCTCATCATCGTCTTGTACACTTTTCCTTTCATTCTTGCCGATACCTTCCTATCACACATCATACCAGACACTTTTCTCCAACCATTCCAACCTGCCTGCACACGCTTCTTCACCACTTATTTTTATTGTAATTCTCTCCAACTCTTTCACCCTAAAACTCTGTTTTCTACCCGTTCCGGCTGAGGGGCGTGGCTGAGCTGCTCAGACTGAATGCAGTTCATACCATCTCATGCCTCACAAATAATGAATACCTTCCTTTTGTGGGGATTTTTGAAACTACTCATATATTAGGCAGCTTTGTCGAAGGTACGCTGTCAAAGCATCAATCCTTGCACATTGACGCTCAGTCGATGACGTCAGTGACTGCTTTAAAATGAGGACATACACTTGCGTCCATAAAAATCACTAAAATCGCTCGATTTGGTTCTGGTTAAAATATTTTTAAAAATAATTTTTTTAAAGGATTGATGCTTTGACAGCAAACCTTAGATAAAGCTGCCTAATATATGAGTCAGCGCTTTCACCTACAGCCTTAGATTGAGCGAGTAGCAGGCCAATGAATTGAGGTTTTGCAGTCACGTGACCCCAAATACCTTCTTGAGCCATCTTGGACAGCAAGCGTGATCCAGAACACACACACACACACACACACACACACACGCGCGCGCACACACATGCGCGCACACACACACACACACACACACACACACACACAATTCACTAAGCATGGCTTCAGCAACAACCGATAATGACAGTGAAATCAAAATATGCGAGGTTGTCGAAGGCAAAAGCAATGACACTGCAATATTGTCAGACGTCGTCAATCATCTGACAGGTAACCAGAGGGCGAGGGATCTGAGTAAAATAAAGCAGCTGGGGATTGCCGATCCATATCTAATGCCACAGTCAATCAGAGATGGCCTTTATGGAAAAGGAGGAAAAATTGGCAGGGGTCAAGGGGGCCGCCTAGGCCCCCTGCGGGGGTGTCGGTGAAGTGCCCTTGCTTGGGGTTCAGGGAGGCTAAGCCCTCCAAAAGGTTTGGGGTTAAACTTACAAAAAGGAGCTTAATTGATGTCTCCTGGAATGAATATTTTTAAAGAGAACCTTATGAAAATTATTTAAAAAAAATATTTCACAAATTTATGCCTACAGTGGGCCTAGTTTTAATTTCAAATACTTTAAACCAGGGGTCGGGAACCTTTTTAAGGGACTAAGACAGCCAAAAAAAAAAAAAGACGTATTTTAAAATCTAATCCTCTGAGAGCCATATATATATATATATATATATATATATATATATATATATATATATATATATATATATATATATATATATATATATATATATATATATATACACACACACTTAAAGTAAGTAAATAAGACTGAATTTATTTTAAACGCCATTGTCATAATGAAGTTATTTATTAATAAGAAAACTATCGGTGCTGCAGTGGTCAAAAAATAAATGAGTACACAATGGCATTGAAGCGACCGAGGCGCACAGCAGTAGGTGCACGGAGCACGGAGAGGGCGCGACTTTGGCTTTGTAACTACGTAGCACTTCATCTCCGCTTTTTATTTACACAGTCGTGGAAATTTACGTTGATCAACTATAAAGTAGACCAAATTAAGTCAGTACACGTAACTCAGCCACTAAAACAAGTGGGTACACATCGCGTATCTGTCCGGATCATTCATGCCATCCAATATAACACGCAAACACAAGTCACGTGACCCTGTCCTGTCACGCTCTCAATTCGGGCTTATTTTAAGGGGCGGGCCGATATTAAAATAATCTTGTAAAATCACGCTCGGTCTTATTTTGTGGTTAGGTCTTATTTTCAGGGAAACACGGTATATATATATATATATATATATATATATATATATATATATATATATATATATATATATATATATATATATATATATATATATATATATATATATATATGCTGCATAATGTTTATATTTTCCCAATAAATATCACTGTAAAAAATAAGTTTTTCTTAATCATTACTACATTTTACTATATTAATACTGTATTAATGAGTAAGCCTGTCTATAGCATGTGTTTAATAAGCATATTTTAGTGCATGTAATAGATACATAGTATTTTACTTCCGGTTGATCATTCGCGCATGTAATAGGATACATGGGGTTTTACTTCTGGGTACAGAACTTGTGGATTATCTTCATTCACGGGAGAGGCCAGAACCAAACCCCCGCAAATAATGAGGGTCTACTGTACTGGTTTGTTTGAACACAGACTAAGTATACCGTCAGTCAATCTCTGGCGGTAGGCGTTGAATGGGGTGTTGTTGTTGTTTTTGTTTGCTTGTTTGTTTGTATGTGTGTTTTTACACAGCATTATGTTTTTATACAGCATCGTGCTTAATCTAAGTACTGCTGAAAAAGATACGTTTTCAGCCACCATTTGAAGATACCCAGTGACTCAACTGTCTGGATGTCCAGAGGAAGTTCATTCCACCACGTTGGCACCAGAACAGAAAAGAGTTTAGATGTATTTTCCCCTTGTCCCTTGGCAGAGGGAGGGATCAGTCTTGCAGTAGTCGGGGATCTGAGAGAATGTGGTGCAGTGCGAGATGTGATAAGTGCTTTGAGATAGGAAGGTACAGGTCCATTTTTGGCTTTGTTGGCAGGCATTAGTGTGTTAAATCTAATACGAACAGCTACAGGAAGCCAGTGGAGAGATCATAGCAATTGTGTGTTTGTGGGAAAATTTGCTGGTTCTTCAACGGTTGAGGACACACCTCATTGTTTTGCTGGACCCCATCTAGTTTGTTTAAAAGCAGCACAATTGTGGAGGATGACATTATATTCCTCACCCACAAAACCCTGTCACATCTGGAGAGATAGGGGGCACTCTAAGAGTCATGTTCTTTTTTTATTATTATTTTCCTGGTCCCTTTATCACTATCCAGCCCTGCTTCCTGAGAGATAAGCTACTGGATTTCGGACTACCTCACAGGCCAGCCACAGTATGTCTGGGTGAGTAGCTGTATCTCTGAGGTGGTGATTAGCAGTACCTGAGTATCCCAGGAAACTCTTTTGGCACCATGCCGCTTCACTCTCCTCACCTCAGACTTCTGCTTCGGCTCATACCACCTCCAAAAATCCTGGGCTATATCACTGACAACAATGAGGAGAAGTACAGAGGACCGATTGAGAGCTTTGTCATATCATGCAGCAGTAACCATCTGAAGCTCAATATTAGCAAAACCAAGGAAATTGCGGTGGAATTACCAGAGAAACAGGAGGCCTGGGAGAAGACAGTCTATCACAGCAATAACAACCATAACCACACATCACTTGATAATCCATTATTTATTCTACTTGACACATTTATCTTTAAGTATTGTATCTACCCCTATTTTGTTCTATTCTATTTTTTATTTTGGCATGCATTGGGTTTGTCTGTCTATCTTGTTGCTTGATTGTCTGCATGTTGTTTGTGCCTCTGCAACATTTTAATTTCCCCTGTAACGGTCAATAAATCTTATATCCTATCCTATTCCATTCTATTTAGTTCATGGTGTACCCAACTTCACACCTGAAGTCAGCTTTGAATGGCTTCAGTTTCCACTATAACTCTCAAAGATAGGCGGTCTAGATAATATGTCAACCGAGAATTAACAAGGTCTATCCGCCATTTGAATGAAATGGCAGCTAGACCTTGTTAATCCTCGGTTGTCAACTAGATGACATAGAGTATCATAGCCAATAGAGTTTCAGTTGATGATGGACTGAAACTGTAAATGTGTGAGGGAGATCATGGGAGGATGATTTGAGTCTCATTGGCCAGTTGACTGCATATGATAACTAGTTTTCTCAACACAAAAGTAAGTTCTGTGATTTAATTTATGCAAAATCATTGCTATATAACATTTAAATTAAGAAAGTAATCCAAAACAGAATGCGCAACTGCACATTGCAGGTATATCCACTGTTATGTTTGGCATCAATGTTGATGATCCGCAGCTAAATTTGTTATCAAAGGCCAGGCATGTCTGTAGTTAGAGGCATGTAAAAGATACATTGCTGTTGTTCTAAAACAGTAGACTGTGTTTCCATTAGTGTATTTCTGCCCTGTGATGGCCTGGAGAGCTATCCAGATTGTGTTTTGTCCTCACCCAGAGTCAGCTGAGATGGGCTGCAGCCTTACTGTGACCCTAATTAGGATTAAGCAATTCAGAAAATGTGTTGGAATATCGGTGCCCAAATCTAATAAAAATATTTCACTGAGGATGTTTTCGAGAAATTATATTATATAATATTATATATTATAATACATTATATTATATTCAGTTAGCAATTTTATCATTCCTTTATGAACAGTGACCTAAATCACAGGTCAATGAAAGGATCTTTATTAGGCGCAAGTGACTTGGACGATGATGATAAAACTGAAACTGAGGGAATACAGAACTATAGCACAATCTGATTGAGTGCAGCCATACGCTTAATTATCCACTCAAGGTCAGGACTGGAATGGTAATTGGAAAGTAAGGCCTAAATGTACATTCTCAGGGAAAACTAGCATATAATTATTGTCAATAGCATCAGTAATTCAAGTAGATGTTCTATGCTTCAAAATCACAAACCCAAAGCAGTTTAGAATGGAATATTCAGAATGATAAACAATGACAAGGAAACAAAGTTTACTTTATTTGTTTTTTTTTTTTTTCAATAATTTTAACAATTACAAATATTTACATTTATATATTTATTCTTTTGAGAATTTGCAAAAACAAAATGCACCAAAAAGCAATTTTATGCAGTGATGTGTCAATTAAATTTTTTAATCACAAGGTTAATAGTTTAGTTTAATTAATGAAGATATAACCTCAGAAAGAAAGGGGGATTAGAGGGAGATCAAAAGAAGACCCAGCAGTGAACCCTGGGGATACCAGTAGTTCGTCTTGGTCAACTCAAGGTTAGCTGTCATAGCATTGCTCCAGGTGAAAAAGGGTCCATTGTCATGCTGTGCTACCAAATTTAAAACTCATAAGGATAGACAGGAGAGACTTTAAAGAGAAATTAATTACTTGTCTCCTAATTATTGTGGAATATTTCTAGCTCACCAGATATCAATATGCTCGGAATTGATCTACACATTTATCTGAGTATATGTGATTGTGTGGTTAGCAGTTCAGTGAGGCAGATTCTGTAGGTGTGAAAAACCCTCTTTAATCACTGCAGCATTTGTAAGGTTAACCAGCCAACTAAATTGGGTCAACACCCACATGAGCAAATTGAACATATCAATACTCCCACTACAGCCATTTACATAATCACTCTACCTTGTCACTATTACAACAACCTCTCTTTGTCCTCTGTATTATGCACATTCCGTCTACAGTGGTATACACAAATAGTCCCATGAAATGTGAAAATGCTATATCTTCTTCTTTTCCTTTCGGCTTTTCCCTTCAGGGGTCGCCACAGCGAATCATCTGCCTCCATCTCACCCTATCCTTTGCATCTTCTTCTCTTACACCAACGACCTTCATGTCCTCCTTCACCACATCCATGAATCGTCTCTTTGGTCTTCCTCTAGGCCTTTTGCCTGGTAGTTCCAGCCTCAGCATCCTATTACCAATATACTCACTATCCCTCCTCTGTACATGTCCAAACCATCTCAATCTAGCCTCTCTGACTTTGTCTCCAAAACGTCTGACATGTGCTGTCCCTCTGATGTACTCATTTCTGATCCTATCCATCCTCGTTACTCCCAAAGAGAACCTCAACATTTTCATCTCTGCTACCTCCAGCTCTGCCTCCTGTCTTTTCCCCAGGGCCACTGTTTCTAACCCATACAACATCGTTGGCCTCAACACCGTCTTGTACACTTTTCCTTTCATTCTTGCCGATACCCTCCTATCACACATCACACCGGACACTTTTCTTCAAACATTCCAACCTGCCTGCACACGCTTCTTGACCTCTTTTCCACACTCTCCATTGCTCTGGATTGTTGAGCCTAAGTACTTAAAATCCTCCACCTTCTTTATCTCTGCTCCCTGTAATCTCACCGTTCCTCTTTGGTCCTTGTCATTCATGCACATGTATTGTCTTACTGAGGCTAATCTTCATTCCCCTCCTTTCCAGGGCATACCTCCACCTCTCTCGATTTTCCTGCACTTGTTCTCTGCTCTCACTACAGATCACAATGTCATCTGCAAACATCATAGTCCATGGGGAATCTTGCCTAACCTCATCTGTCAGCCTATCTATCACCATAGCAAACAAGAAGCGGCTGAGAGCTGACCCTTGATGCAGTCCCACCTCCACCTTGAACTCTTCTGTCACACCGACCGCACACCTCACCACTGTCTTACATCTCTCATACATGTCCTGCACCACTCTAACATACTTCTCTGCCACTCCAGACTTCCTCATGCAATATCACAGTTCTTCTCTCGGCACCCTGTCATATGCTTTCTCCAGATCCACAAAGGCACAATGCAGCTCCCTCTGACCTTCTCTGTACTTCTCCATTAACATCCTCAAGGCAAACACTGCATCTGTGGTGCTCTTTCTTGGCATGAAACCAAACTGTTGTTCACAAATGCTGACCTCTGCCCTTAGTCTTGCTTCCACTATTCTTTCCCACAACTTCATCGTATGGCTCATCAACTTTATCCCTCTGTAGTTGCCACAACTCTGCACGTCTCCCTTGTTCTTAAAAATGGGCACCAGCACACTTCTCCTCCATTCCTCTGGCATCCTCTCACTCTCTAAGACCTTGTTAAATGTTCTTGTCAGAAAATCTACTGCTACCTCTCCTAGACACTTCCATACCTCCACCGGTATGTCATCAGGACCAACTGCCTTTCCATTATTCATCCTCTTCAATGCCCTCCTCACTTCACCCTTACTAATCTTTGCTACTTCCTGGTCCTCAACAGTCACCTCTTCTACTCTTTTTTCTCTCTCATTTTCCTCATTCATCAGCTCTTCAAAGTACTTCAGCTCTTCAAAGTACTGAAAGTACTGAAAATGCTATATATATATATATATATATATATATATATATATATATATATATATATATATATATATATATATATATATATAATTGAAATAATTTATTGTATTTTACTCTAATTCTGGTGCCCTGGCAAGCTGTCCAGGGTGTACTCTGCCCTTGTCTAGAGTCGGCTGATACAGCTGTAACCCTAATTAAGATTAAACGGTTCAGAAAATGAATGAATAAATTATATGCAGTATGGCAGGGGTCCCCAACCACAGGGCCAAGGACCGGTACCGGTCCGTGGCTCAATTTGTGCCAGGCCGCAGAAGAAATAATTCATTATTTCTGTTTAATTTATTATCTGAGTCTGAACGACCTTTATTTTTGAAAAATATTTTATTTTGAAAAATGACCGGATTCTCTCAGTTACATGTCGGTTATTTGAGCACTATAATGTAACCCACAAAAGGACGGCACATGAAAAGAGGCGAGTTGGACATTTTTCAACCATTAGCGGGGATTTTGGGTGAGACTGAGCCTGAGCTGGTGCGTGGTCACCTGTTCTTTTTTTTTTTTTTTTTTAGAAAAGTTCAAGCTCTACTTCCCAACAAACTTTATTGCATCTGTTGAAAGATAACATTCATGGAGTGTTGTTTATTATTATTATTATTATTATTATTATTATTATTATTATTATTATTATTATTATTATTATTAATCATTATCATTGGCAGGCTAAATACACATTCTGGATAGTAAAGAAATCAGTTTACTTCAAAAATGCAGATTCACAAGTACATAGCTGATGTGTTCTATCTACAACCAGTTTATTTTGACTGAATACAAAAGCTTCCCAGGGAGAAAAAGAAAAGAAAAGAAAAGACAACACCACGGGCTTCGTATATTTCACTGTATCTAATTCACATCTTGTTTTAGTTCTGTATGTTTGCCAGCACACTGCAGGTGTGTATGTTTATAGGAATGGAGAAGTGATCTTGCCATTTGTGATAATTTGACAGTGCAATACTGATTTACAGAGAGTATAATATCATGTCATATGTTTTTATTTATATCTGATTTGCTTAAAGTATAAAAGTTGTTTTTTTTTTTCCACTATGATTAGGCTTAAAACAAAACATCTTTATTCCAGACCAAGAAGAATTGTAGCTACCTATTCTGAAATGTCTTGACAACATTATTCTCGAGTTTGATGATTTTGTCCTGAAAGTATATTTCCTGAGGGAGGACTTTCGGATTTAAGTTTCCACCAACAACTTCATCATTCATCCTCCCTGACAGATTGTGGTATTCCTGGATTTACACTGTGGTACAATGTCCATGAGTTCCAGAATTTTAAAAAATGTAGATCTCCCCTTTTTTATGAGCACGCTTAGAGCACAATTTGGGTCTGAAAAAAAGGGGGGCAGCTCACAACCAAGAGTTGAAACTTGAAGGATCCATGTTACCAAATCCATCCAGATCCCCTATGATGGCACAATAACCCTTTCTAACATAGTGGGCACTGCAGTGGACGGTTGTGTTTTTACTATGTGCATGAGTCTTCTTGTCAAAGATGTGCATCAATCACTATAGTGAACACTAATGTGTCATGCCATACACTGCCACCAGTAATAATTAAAAAAATAAATAAATAAAAACAAAATAGCCGAGAGAAGAGCAGAAGTGCCATGCAGGGGAGGGATATTTGTCCACTCCCTCTATTCTTGGAGGCCCTTACAGGTACAAAAGAAAATCACTGGCTATATTTTGACTACAATCTATGGTATTGTATTTGTATTAGTTTAGGGTATTATCTATGCTTTCTGCTTCGTAGAGGTCAGGCGCAGATCTAGGTAGGAAAGCCTGCAGGATAGTGGAGCACATGCCATCTGCGTCAAGTGAGGATGATGATATTGACGATGGTGATGAATGACTACCGGGAAAAAGAGAATTAGCAAATGTCAGCAGTAGTGACAGTGAAGCTGAGGATGCACAGGAAAGCAAGCTTGCTGAAGATGCTGAGTGAGCTGAGGATGTCCTACCTGACTAAGTTTAACACAAGGAACACAGACATGTCTGGAAAAAAGACAATGAGTTTGAGGGAGACTTGCTTCCTTTTTTTAGAAGAGTGGAACGTGAATATTGAGGGAACGGGACCGATAGATTTCATTATGCAGCTGTTTCCAGAAGATCCGAGAGATGAAATAGTACACAATTCAAACATGTATGCACTGCAAAAGACAAAAGAAAATCTGCCCTTGACAAATGATAAGATAAAGACGTTTAGAGAGATTAATTTGGTCATGTCATACCTTAGAAGCCCAAGATCAACAGCATACTGGCCATCAGAAGAAGGGTTGCATGTTGATTTCATACTAAATACCATGCCGCTGAACAGATTTCAGCAGATTCTGAAGTTACATTCACTTTGTTGATAATTATTCACAGTCGGACCAGTGTCAGATACACTCAAGAAAATCTTCCATTCAGCAGTGGATCCTGAAGAATTTCAATCAATTGACGAACAGATCATTCCATTCAAGGGGCATTTGTCTCCCAAGCAGTACATCCCCATGAAACCTGAACCCTAGTCTGTGAAAGTGTGTGGGTTAGAGCAGGAAGGTCTTTATACATGCACAGTTTTGAAGTGTTTGGCTGGGTGTGGTGCGAGCATTGGATTGCGAAGGGGTGCAAATGTGATGACATGCATGACTTCGCCTCTGTGATGACATGAGCACAAGAATCATGAGGTGTGTGGACTTTTTTTTTTTTTTTTTGGACAGTTTCTTTTGCACCATTGCATGTATTTAGGCATTGAAGCACCAATGCATCTATGGCACTGCCACATGAAAGCATCAGGCTCCTGGGAGTACAACTGAAGATAAAGCGTGAAAGGAAACTCAAAGAAGAAGAACGAGGATGTTAGTCTTCTGTCACCACTACTAACAACATCACTATCACACACTGGCTGGATAGTTTAGTAATTCACTTGGCCTCTTCCTGTGTTCATCAGCCCCCACCATATTTGGGAAGAGATCAAACAAGAAACAAAATAGAAGCTCAACATCCAGACGCCATTTTCTGTGACGCAGTATAATCAGTACATGGGAGGGGTCGCTTTCATGGATCGATGTGTTGCAGTGTATCCCACAAATGCAAAAACAATCCATGGTACATCCGAGTGTTCGTCCACTTCTTGGACTTTTCCACGGTGAATGCCTGCCGTATCTACAGAATGAAATAAAGTTTGGTCCAGGACACCACTGGTCCCAGATCACTAAAGCAAAAAATGCAAACAGATGCCTTCTATCTGTACTATCTGTGTTTCAAAGAATGTTTACTTTTGAAGTCAGGCGGTTCAATGTGTTTGCAATACATTTACCATTATTGGAATATGTTAAAATATGTGAACACATCGTAAAAGATCATTAAAACATGTCCTAGTTTTCTTAAAGTCATATTTCATCAGTTAAAGTTGAAACCCACTGTAGTGGCATGTCATTGACTCCCTGAAAAAATGCATGTTTAAAAACAATGAAGTTGATTTTTTTTTCAATGCCTAAACCACTGGGGGGGGGGGGGGATGATTTCGATGTCTCTGTTTGGCTCTTTGTCATACACATCTTGAAGTTTACCGTAAAAGTCTTCACGATCTTGATCAGTAGCCAAAGAAGTAGGGGCATAGATTTGAATGAGGGTAATGTTGAGAGGGCTGCTTTTAAAGCGGATAGTGATGATTCTATGATTGACAGGATGGTAGCCCATGACAGCACGGTTTGCTGATTTGCCACAGGTGACGGCAATTCCATTTTCCTTGTTCTTGACTGCGCCACTGAAGTAAATGTGGTAGACATCATGGCTGAAGTGGCCCATCCCTGTCCATCTAAGTTCCGATATTCCAAGAACATCAAGTTGAAGGCGGCACATTTCCCGTTTGACGATATCCAGCTTGCCGAGATACACTGACCTCACATTCCACGTTCCGATATTTTTGGGAGTTTTCCTTTTGTTGCTGTAGCACACTCACCACCTGGACTTGTCCACATCAGCTGCCAGACTTCCTAGAGTAGGGTTTGGTCTGATTGCGTCATTACTGGAAACAAGACTGAGAAGGGCCGTGGGTTCTTCTCCAGTACTATGTTGAGTGTTATTCGGCCTGTAGGGTTTGCTTTGGGACACTATGTTGTATTTGTCTTGATTATTATCTTTCATGGATGTTTTGTTGGTAGGATAGATGCAGCGGTTTGCCATTGCCTTCTGCACTTTGCGAATACCGATAGCTCAATATCTTTGAAGCTCAGCCGGTTTTGCAAAGTCCCCTCCGACTGGGTTATCACGAACCGCAGTGAGAACCAGAGCCCCGTTGGCCACTTGTTCAGGGATCTGGTAGAGCCTGCCCACCTTGCTTGAAGCCCGAGGAGGTTCATAGACAGGAGTCGTCACCCCTGATGGTATAGGCTCTCCCAGCCTTCCCCTACTTCTGTTCACCTCTGCACCACTGTGAGGAGGGGTTTTAATTTGCAGAGGTGTCCTGAAGTAGGTTATCATAATTCATGTATGTCAGAGTTAAGGTCTGCTATGCTCTGTTAAGGTTCCTTAAGGCCTGTTCAGCTCTACTGTATGTTTCATCATGATTGGTGTCAAATCATGGGAAATGTTCATGTCATGACTGTCAACAGTTTTGCTAAGATCAGCGCGCTCTTCACAAATCCACCAATTTCCCTCAAGATCATAATGATTGGACCTCATGACCCCCCATTTTTTTTTTTTTTTTTTTTTTTTTTTTTTTTTTTTCTGGGTTGTTTGTTCAGGAGCACAAGTGGAAGCAGATGCGTTCAGAAAAGCATGGCAAATTCCATTTTATCTCCAAAACAGCACTGGATTTCAAGTTCGTTTTACATGCCTGGAAAGTGAAAAGCCACCTTTAATACTAAGCTTAAATTCCCTGATTTTTGAAGATGATCACTGAAATGTAACATATCTATTGACCTATTTAGGTCCAGCTAGGGAAAAAATAATTCATTCATTTTCTAAATCTAAACCTCTTTAACCCTAATTAGGGTCATTGGGAGGCTGGCAGATATCTCAGCTGGCTTTGAACAAAAGCAGGTTACACCCTGAACAGCTCACCAGGCCATTTCTTATACAACCATTAACACCTCTCACTTAGATTGTCAGAGCCGGAGCTTGAATTTAGGCCTCCTGAGTAAGAGCCTGATTCCCAGTCACTGAGCAACCGGGGAGTGCTGAAAATAATAGAAAGATCCATTTGAAATAGTTTAAGATGCAGTTTGTTTCACTAAAAAATTGGGCATCAAAATCCACAGAGAGAGAAAAAGAATCAAAGGAACAAGAATTCTCCAATACCAGAAACAGTCTGAATGGGAAGTTCTCAGAAATATTCCAAGAGTGCCGAGTGCTCAAACAGCTCCAGCAAAGTACAGTAATGTAATCACAAAACAAAGCAGAAAACAAGAAATAATTCAAACTCATAAAGAAAAAGGTCATGGAGTGAAAGATTGACTCAGGTACTGATTCCAAAGCTACTAAACACCAAGCATAGAAACTGTGAGACTTCAGAACACCTATGCAAAGAGACGCACGTGAACACAATAAAAACTAATTGCAGTTGAGCACGGAGTTCAGAGGGGACCTCGAGAGGTTAAAAATAAAAAGTAAATAAAAAAGAAAAGCTCAGAATCCTGATCTTCATCTTCTTTTCCTTTCGGCTGTTCCCTTTTTTTCCCCTCAGAGCTCGCCACAGCGAATCATCGCATGATTGGATTTGGAATAGGTTTTTATGTCGGATGTTCTTCCTGACACAACCCTTAGAAACAACCTGACGCTATGCAGCTACTCTTGTCAAAAGTGAGCAATGGTTGACCCTCCCACCATAGACAGTGAGAGACATGGCCGGCCTTTGATACTCCAGTTAGCTGCTCTGTGGGGTGGGGGGGGGGGTGGGGGGGCAAGGACAATGTTGTGGAGAGTGGGACTCGAACCCTCTACCTTAGGATCAGCGATCCAGCACTTTTTACCACCAAGCCACCACTGCTCACAACAGCTCAGAATACTGATATAGGTAGAATTTGAACAGTCAGTTAGACTATTGTACATGTTTCTGGACTGTGGGAGGAAACCGAAATACCTGGAGGAAACCCACAAAACTGACAGAGAGCATGCAAACTCCACAGAAGAACATCCGAGCGCCGGGAACTGTGCCCAGGCCTTCCTGCTGTGAAGCAGATCTGCTAACCACTGCAACATCATGCCCCTATAAGAAAAATAAATGAGTTAACAATTATTTTATTTTTTTTTTTCCAAGAATGAGGTGCCATCATTAATTACCTGTCCCAGTTGTGAGAGAACACAACTTTTTTTAATTTTTAATACTAGTAATTTATGTATATGTGCATGTGATTTCAGAGACAGAAAGAAACAGAGATAATGAATAAATAATGTCATTAGCTTCCAAGTTTCCATTAACTTTATGTGCATAAGGCGGATGACAAAAAGGTGGGTGTGTGTGTGTGTGTGTGTGTGGGGGCGCTGCTCAGTCGAAGGGAATTCACAAACCATAAAGCATTTCAATGACTAGTTATGCAACTGACATAAAAGATAATGGGCAATATTAATACACCATGGAGCCATGATTAATATCAGTCATCCTCTCATCACTTTTATATCTCAGTGAATCCCACATTAAAAAAACCTCCTTAATACTGAAACATTACTGCGCCTGTTTAATGTGCTGCAGTTTCCCATCAAATACAGAGGTCACATTAGTATCTGCAAGTAAAATTAAAAAAATAAAAAATAAAAAAAAATAAAAATAAAACGATCCTTGATCCAGCTATCCTCACAATATCGCATGCTAAAAGTCCTTTCTTTGAGGAACCTTTGGTGTCCAAAGGAAAATGTTTATCGAAAAATATTCCAAATAAATTGTTGTGGTATATTACACACTTCAGTGAGCTTACACTGATCTTCCATAACAGTTACACCTTCTGACTGGTCTGCGGATAGGCAGTTCCATACACAGCATCTTCGAACTCCTTTCTGATATCCAGCATTAACAGTCCAAGCAGTTGGTGCTCCAGCGGCTCTTCTGTAGATTCAGACTCGATGTACTAACCTTCAGACTGTCACACTTCTCAGTAAACCTTGGGCACCCCTCACACTTTTGCCAGATTACTAGTTGCCCTTTCTTGGACGACCTTTAACAGGTACTCACCACTGCATACCAGGAACAACCAACAAGACTTAATGTTTTTTGGAGCCAAAAAAAAAAAAAAAAAAACCCAGTCGTTTCTCCAACACAATGGGGTTATTGTCAAAGTCACAGCCATCTATTATATTATATTATATTATATTATATTATATTATATTATATTATATAGCCAACTATTGATGTTATTCCAGTTTTAAACATATAAATAACTTTTTACGAATTACTAACTTATCCTGAACCTATTAAAAACTTATAGCTAACCAATCAAACTTATCCCCAGTGTATATTGACGTATGTAGACATACCTGACATGTTGTGTACGACCACATAACTTTTACTGGACATCTTTCTGACTTATTTTGGTTGCATTGACAACATATAGGGCAGAGGCCGGCACCCTGGGGCTCCGGAACTGTATGTGTCTCATTCAGTTTCATCACTCTGCTCTGGTTCCCGTTGCTTATTATTGCCGCCAGACAAATGAGTCATTTTGACCCCCAGTAATAATGAAATGTATAAATCTAAGAAGAGAAAAGTTTCATCCTCAATCATTCATTTTCTGAACCACTTAATCCTAAGTAGGGTCGGGGGGATGGGGGGGCGGGGGTTGGTGGCCATCTCAGACAACTCTGGGTGAGGGCAGAGTACCCCCTAGATAGCTCACCAGGCCGTCGCAGGGAACAAACATGCAGATGGCTATGTACATTGAAAATCAGCAATGGTTCTTTTACATGAACCTCACACCAGACACAATGAGAGACATGGTCTATCTCACAACAAGAAGGTCCTGGGTTCGATTCCCAATTCAGGCGTTTCTGTGCAGAGTTTGCATGTTCTCCCTGTGCTTGTGTGGGTTTCCTCCAGGTGCTCCAGTTTCCTCCCACAGCCGTAAAACATGCGCAGTAGGTTAATTGGCCGTTCCAAACCGCCCATAGGTATAAGTGTGAGATTGAATGGTTGTGTGAGTGTTGGCCCTGCAGTGGCCTGGTGATCTGTCCAGGATGTACACAGCCCTCGCTCAGAGTTGACTGAGATGGGCACCAGCCTCCCCTCGACCTTAATTAGAATTACGAGGTTTAGAAAATGAATGGATGGATGAAATTGCGTGTTGGTGTGTTGAATGCTGTTTGAGGATATCAGGGAATGATGGGACACTGAAATAGACATTAACATTTAGACCGAAATTATTTGTTTACTCATGAATTAAAGTGAATATGCTTCAGCTGTAAGATTTTACAATGTTGGTGAACTACGATTTCTTCAGCATGACGGTGATGATACTGTGATGTGTTACACGGATCTGATATGAATTAAAGAGTGGCAGCCTTTTATATGTCACATGATTGATCATCAGGGATACACTGCTGCATAAGTTGTACTATCATTGGTCATAAGTTATGAACGCTAGGCATTTGTTGGTATCAGTTATACGTGGGTTCCCTACAACTTACAACAGCTTATCGCCAGCATATTCTAAACATAGGAGCCCTATGCTAGTACTCTCTGACAATTTTGTGCACACACAATATTTTTCTATGACCTTGTCATACTATGACTCATACTACCATACTGTGACTTCCATAAAACTTACTGATAACTTATTTGACATATGCAAGCGTATTCGCCAAAGTTCTCATACATCAGCATGTACTGGTTAAAGCATCAATGTGTTTCACTGACTCTATGGCTAATCGGTGTATATCTCATATAAAAATGACTCAGAGGTAACGTGAATAACAGTGATTAGCATATACTAGATGAGAAAGGTGTGATCTGATTCTTCCACTAGAGAATTAAAATAATAATAATAATAATAATAATAATAATAATAATAATAATAATAATTCATTTTCTGTAACTGCTTAATCCTAATTAGGGTCTCAGGGAGGTTGGTGCCCATTCCAGCCGACTCCGGACAAGGGCAGAGTACACCCTGGACAGCTCGCCACACACTGATGGTTATGCAGCTCCTCTTGATGAAAGTCAGCAGTGGTTCTTTTACATGAACCTCACAGCATAGATAGTTAGAGACATGGCTGATCTTTGATAACCCAGTTAGTGCACTGGGGGGACAGTGACAACTTACAAGAATTAAAAAAAAAGTGCTGTGAACTGCTTGGGGCAAGATACCACAAAAAACCATCAGAGATAATAAATGGTAATAAAAATACAACATGGCTAATTCTTCCCACTGAATAACATTTCATATTTTTACTTTTTTTTTTCTTTTATAAACACAATTTATTAAATGCAAAAGCTGTGAGGGGGGAATGGAGGCGTGCTCCTTTCTGTGTCAAGGGCAGGGAGATTTCTGCTAAACCGTTGCTAGCTGTCCAGGGTGTACCCGGCTCTCGACCAGAATCAGCTGAGATACTGTAAGCCCACCATGACCTTAATTATGATTGAGATTTTCAGAAAATAAATAAATGTATGATGATGAACAAATAAACAAGCAAGCAAACAGACAAACATAAACACAGATAAAAACGTAATCTTCTTCTTTTCCTTTCGGCTGTTCCCTTCAGTGGTCATCACAGCAAATCATATGCCTCCATCTCACTCTGTCCTCTGCATCTTCTTCTCTTACTCCAACGACCTTTGTGTCTTCCTTCACCACATCCATAAATCTCTTCTTTGGTCTTCCTCTAGGCCTTCTGCCTGGGAGTTCCAACTTCAGAACCCTACTGCCAATATATTCCCTATCCCTCCTCTGTACATGTCCAAACCATCTCAATCTAGCATCTCTGACTTTGTCTCCAAAACATCTTACATTTCCGTCCCTCTGATGTACTCATTTCTGATCCTATCCATCCTCATTACTCCCAGAGAGAACCTCAATGTTTTCATCTCTGCTACCTCCAGCTCTGCTTCCTGTCTTTTCCTAAGCGCCACTGTTTCTAAACCATACAACATTGCTGGCCTCATCACCGTCTTGTACACTTTTCCTTTTATTCTTGCTGATACTCTCCTATCGCACATCACAGACACTTTTCTCCAACCATTCCGACCTGCCTGCACACGCTTCTTCACCTCTCTTCCACACTCTCCATTGCTCTGGATTGTTGAGCCTAAGTACTTCAAATCCACCGTTCCTCTTGGGTCCTTCTCATTCACAGACATGTATTCTGATTTACTGAGGCTAACCTTCATGCCCCTCCTTTCCAGGGCATACCTCCACCTCTCTAGATTTTCCTGCACTTGTTCTCTGCTCTCACTGTAGATCACAATGTCATTTGCAAACATCATAGTCCATGGATATTCTTGTCTAACCTCATCTGTCAGCCTGTCCATCACCATTGCAAACAAGAAGGGGCTCAGAGCTGATCCTTGATGCAGTCCCACCTCCACCTTGAATTCTTCAGTCATGCCGACAGCACACCTCACCACTGTCTTACATCTCTCATACATGTCCTGCACCACTCTAATATACTTCTCTGCCACTCCAGACTTCCTCATACAATACCACAGTTCTTCTCTTGGAACCCTGTCATATGTTTTTTTCGAGATCCACAAAGGCACAATGCAGTTCCATCTGACCTACTCTGTACTTCTCTATTAACATCCTGAAAGCAAACACTGCATCTGTGGTGCTCTTTCTTGGCATGAAACAAAACCGTTGTTCACAAATGCTGACCTCTGACCTTAATCCAGCTTCCACGATTCTTTCCCTTAACTTCATTGTATGGCTCATCAACTTTATCCCTCTGAAGTTGCCACAACTCTGCACGTCAACGTTGTTCTTAAAAATGGGCCACAGCACACTTCTCCTCCATTCCTCTGGCATCTGCTCACTCTCTAAGACCTTGTTTAATGTTCTTGTCAGAAAATCTACTGCTACCTCTCCTAGACACTTCCATACCTCCACAGGTATATCATATCAGGACCAACTGCCTTTTCACTCTTCATCCTCTTCAGTGCACTCTTCACTTCACCCTTACTAACCTTTGCTATTTCCTGCTCCTCAAGGGTCACCTCGTCTACTATTTTTTTCTCTCTCATTTGCCTTATTCATCAGCTCTTCAAAGTACTCTTTCCATCTTCCCAGCACACTTCTGTCATCAGTCAATACATTTCCCTCTCTGTCCTCTAACTTGTTCCATGCCCTTCCCATCCCTATTGCTCTGCTGTGCCAATTTGTATAAATAATTGTCTTCCTCCTTACTGTGCAACCTATCATACAAGTCATCATATGCCCTCTGTTTGGCCTTTGACACTACTACTTTACCTTACACTGTGTCTCCCTGTACTCCTGTTTACTCTCTTCGGTCCTCTCTATGTCCCACTTCTTCTTAGCTAACCTCTTCCTTTGTACACACTCCTGCACTTCCTCAGTCCACCACCAAGTCTCCTTATCTACTTTCCTTCCAGAGGACACACCACGTACTCTCCTACCTGTCTCTCTGATCACATTAGCTGTAGTTGTCCAGTCATCTGGAAGCACTTCCTGACCACCCAAAACCTGTTTCAACTCCTCCTTGAAGACAACATGACCCTCTTCCTTTTTCAGCTTCCACCACTTTGTCTTCTGCTCTGCCTTTGCCTATTTCACCTTCCTCACCATCAGCATCATCCTGCACACCACCATCCTATCCTGTTTGGGAACACTGTCACCCACTACTACTTTGCAGTCACTGACTTCCTTCAAATTGCATCGTCTACACAAGCTGTAGTCTACCTGTGTGCTCCTGCCTCCGCTTTTATTAGTCACCCTGTGCTCCTGTCTCTTTTGGAAGAAAGTATTCACCACAGCCATTTCCATCCGTTTTGCAAAATCGATCAACATCTGTCTTTTTGTGTTCCTGTCCTGGATACCAAACCTGCCCATCACTTCCTCATCCCCTCTGTTGCCTGCACCAACATGTCCATTGAAGTCTGCACCAATGACCACTCTTTCACGTCTGGGGGTACTCTGCATCACTTCTAACTCACTCCAGAATCTCTCTCTCCGCCTGCCACTCTTTTCATTTCTAGAACATTCCTGACAAACCCCTCCTTCATAATGACTCCTACTCCATTTCTCTTTCAATCCACACCATAATAAAATAGCTTAAACTCTGCTCCTAAGCTTCTCGCTTTGCTACCTTTCCACCTAGTCTCCTGAACACAGAGTATGTCCACCTTCCTCCTTTGCATCATGTCAGCCGGTTATCTATCTTTACCTTTCATAGTTCAAAAATTCAAAGTCCCTACTCTCTGTCCTAGACTCATGCTCTTCCTCTTCTCTCTCTGCCTATGCACATGCCTCCTTCTTCGTCCAATTTCCATCAGCACCCTGTTTGTTAACAGCACTGATGGCGGTTGTTGTTAACCCGGGCCTCAACTGATCCGGTATGGAGGTAATATTTGTGATTTGCATGATAAAGTTTGGCATCGGTTTTATGGGATGCCCTTCCTGACACAACCCTCTGCATTTGTGCCGCCCCCCACGGCTGCATCTGGCATGTGCAATAAAAACTTTGTGGAACTGGACAATATCAAGCATGATAATCTGGTGTTTGAATTTATAATTTACTGTGTATGACTCAATTACAGTTTCACCTCATAACCACCAGGTGTCTTAACCTTTTCCACAAAGATTTAATGAAGCAATTACACAGTAGTTCGTAGTGAAGGGTCCCACTAAATCCTTTCCTTTGAGTATAGATATGATTTTTCATGAGGAATTTCCTGAAGCCCTTAACCTTTATGAAGTCATAATTCAGAGCAATGGTTATTAATATTACAGGACTGATAAGCTCGGAGGAAGCTGGCTTGCTTTCAGGCCATAACCAGTCACTATAGTTTTCTTCAATCCACATCAAATCACGAGACCATGCTTTTAGAGAACGCAAAATATCACATCAGTGCTCAGCCCCAAGAAGAGTGAACTGCAATCATCACATGGTATCAGAGTAGCAAAATGTCATCGCTGCTTCACTGGAACACATCATAGGAAAAGAGGATTTCCCATCTTTTTGATGAAATGATGGTATTAATTTAATCAGATTTAATATCAAACGGCTTGTCATAGTGTGTATGCATTTCTGTGATATGCCACAGTCTTCAGACAATGCCCATTTGACCCGGAGGGGAAAATTGAGACCCCCTGAAATCCCTCAAAATTCATGCTCTAGTTGCAAAAATGTCAAAAAAAAAAAAAAGATATATATGGTGCAGCTAACTGGGTTATCAAAGGCGGACCATGTCGCTCACTGTCTATGGTGAGAGGTTCATGTAAAAGAACCATTGCTGACTTTTGTAAAAAGTAGCTGCAAAGTGTTTCTGTCCCTTGCTAAAAATGGTTGTGACAGGAAGGGCATCCGACGTAAAAAACCTCTGCCAAATCAAACGTGCGAATCAGATGATTCACTGTGGCGACTCCCGGGTAAAAAGGGAAAAAGCCGAAAGGAAGACAGACAGACATATACATATAAAATAAAAAAAATAAAAAACCTTTATGAGCACATAATTACGGAGTGTTTCACTACAGTGCAGTAACCATACGGACCATAGATAAAGTGCACACATGCTGCTGGGTTATGGGCTTTTCTCTTTGCATTCACAGGTTTTATTCAAATAGACAATTAAACCCAACTGTTCCTGCCTGTAAGCAAGACATTATAAATGTCTTTGAGAGGACAAAGAGCTTTACTAATAAACATTAATTTCAACCAGGGTTCATATAGTATGGCTGTAACAATCTTCGCATATCTATCTGATTTGTCCATGTCCTGTATATTCATTTATCATGCGTTTTCACTTAGTTTCTAATACAGTCTCTGTAGCAAAAGAATAACCACCCAGCCTTTCTTAAAAAAAAAAAAAAAAAATCTGGAAAAAAATGAGCTCATTGTGACAATATCAAAGGTAAAACACAGAAAACAACAAGACAGAAATTTATCAAAAATGATCATCCTCACAATTTTTGAGAAATAGGCCAGCAAAAGTTATAAGATCAAGGTAATTTTGACAAGATTAAAAAGAAAGTGCCAACACTCTACACACCTACACACCATAGGAAAGCTGCATGCAAAATTTCACAATGATCCACCCAAAGGGTCTTGAAAAACACAAGCACAGACAATTTGACTACAGTGACAGAAGTGGGATTGTGGATGCGGTACAACAGCAGGATGACTTCTAGAAGTAAAAAAAAAAAAAAAAAAAACCCTGATGACTGAGAGCTGCATGGCTCAGGCTAAATATTTTAAAATCTAGTGTTTCCTTTGTATGTATTATAAGGTTGATATGTACCATAAAATTCTCATTCATTCATTTTCTGAACCACCTTATTTCTAATTCAGGTCGCAGGGAGGCTGGCACCCATCTCATCCAACTTTGGGTGATGGCAGAGTCCACCCTGGACAGCTCACCAGGCCATTGCATGGCAGAAACTAATGGCTTTGCAGCCACTCTTGACAAAAGTCAGCAATGGTTCTTTGACATGAACCTCTCACCACAGATGTGAGAGACACAGCTGGCCTTTGATAACCCAGTTAGCTGCACCAGGGGGACAACAGTGACAACCTGTTGACAGTGGGGCATGGACCCCAAACCTTAGGATCAGTAATTCAGCACCTTACCTTACCACCAGGCCACCACAGCCCCTGTGCCATAAAATATTATCCTTTATAGCAAGTAATGAAACAGCAGAACACTTTACAGTATGATAAAAATAATTACATAACAATCTAAATTACTTAATAAATTAATTAATTTATAAATTAACATCACAGGTGGTGAGTCCATGGAAGGGCAGACCCATGTCTCCTTTCTGTGTTGTGGCCAGCAGGGCTCCATGGGAAGAAGTCCAACCACCAGGCGCTCACTTTTGAGCACCCTCTCAGGCCTGACTCCGGGAGGGGGGAGGGGAGGGGGGGGGAGGGGAGGGGAGGGTGTTTGACACCAAGGTTACTGTGTCCAGGCAAGGCAACCCACAGATATGGCAATTATTTAACTTTATTGAACTTTGTTGAATGGGCAGTGGTGGTCTAGTGGTATGGGGTGCTGGATCGCTGATCCAAAGGTTGGGGGTTCAAGTCCCACTCTCCACAAGGTTGTCACTATCCCCCTGTTGCAGCTAAAAAACCTCTGCCAAATCACATGTGCGAATCAGATGATTCACTGTGGCGACTCCCGAGTAAAAGGGAAAAATCCGAAAGGAAGACAGACATTGAACTTTATTGAATAAAGAAATGGTGAAATGCAGCAAAAAATTCTGTGATATTATGCACTCTCTTATTTATTTCCCTTTAATTCAATAGATAAATATTTTACTTGTTTGTTTATTTTCACTTTCATGCACTTGAAAAATTTGATCGCTTGAGACACCTCCTAGTTCTGTCCTTGGACCAATAATTATGACCACGGATATTGTCAGCTTGGTGTGCTACTGCATTTATTGTAGTCAACAAGTTCTCAGACAGTCTCAGATAGAGTCCATGACAGTCCCAGACAATGTGCAACTGTCCACAATTGTCTGCAACCATATTTGCGACCATATTTGGAAATCATAACTGATATAATTGCCAACTACAAAGTAGACAGGCCAAAATGAATCACTGACAGTTGCTCACCCTAAAAATTCTGGGCAGTTGAGAAAGAATCACCCAAATGAGATCGAGCCTTAAAGAATCAAGCAATTCAGAAAATGTCTGTCGTCCTTTCGGCTTTTTCCCTTTTACTCGGGAGTCGCCACAGTGAATCATCTGATTCGCACGTTTGATTTGGCAGAGGTTTTTTCATCGGATGCCCTTTCTGTCACAACCTTTTAGCAAGGGACAGAAACACGCTGACGACTTTGCAGCTCCTCTTTACGAAAGTCAGCAATGGTTCTTTTACATCAACCTCTCACCATAGACAGTGACAGACATGGCCCGCCTTTAATAACCCAGTTAGCTGCACTTGGGGGGAACAGTGACAACCTTGTAGAGAGTGGGACTCGAACCCCCAACCTTGGGATCAGAGATCCAGCGCCCTATACCACTAGACCACCACTGCCCCTCAAGCAATTCAGAAAATGAACGGAATTATTTTAATATAATTGCGTCCTTTATTATCAGTCAGTACAAAAGATATTAAATTCCCAAACAATATTTTAGTAACAAAGAATGATATGCAAACAAAAATGCTTACATGTGTAATATAAAAGGTAATTAATGGTGCAGAACTGAGCAAATAAATAAGTTAATAAGTAAATACTAACCATAAAGTAAATACAAGTACAAACACAACAGTCAGGATGATTCAGGACCAACTGCGGTAAATTTCCAAGATAGTTAATAAAATTTATGAATATTTTTTTTTTTTGAGAAAGTTCATAGAAAATACATAGAAAATATTTAAAAATTATTCACTAGTAATGAGATGGATGTTTCTGAAAAAAAAAAAACAAAACACCAAATTAGTGATATTCACTAAGCCTGAGGTGGGGAAAAAATAACGTTCAAAACAATACAGTAGGCCCTTGACTATTCGTGGTTTTGCACCCACGGTTTGAGTGTTCACTGACTGCCAAGCAACTGGCACGTGATTCAAATTCAGCCTATGGCTGTCCTCCTTTCTCCTGATATCCTTCCCCTTTTTCCTCATTCACACACAAGTTGTCAATGAGCCTCTTTTTTTGTGTGTTTTAGTTACCAGTTAAGCTCGATGATACCACTCAAACGCTGTGCGTCTTCTCTGGCTAAGCGATAGAAAACACTGGATGTCTCTTCTGAAGAAATAAGACTTTCTCCTGAGAAAAGACGGTTTTCTCTGAACTGTTAGATTAAAATATTTTTCAATTATTATTCCAGTACAGTACATAACTTCATGTTTATGCGTGAGATTTTATGTTCTGTAGCATGTTTAATAAATGATACCAAAAGGATAAACTTTATTACAGTACTCTTCATGTCCTTTTACATTGAACTTGGAGTGACGTCTCCAAGATGGCGCTGCCCAGAGGGCAACGTCGCGGAGTTCTGAGAGTCAAATTGTTTCTTTGTTCGTTTTAATTTGTTTTATTTGCTGTTTTGTTTGTTCATGTTTTGCACTATGCTCGTCTATGACCGGTCGACTCTACTACAGCTATAAGATCGGAGTATCTTTGGGCGTGTATAACTAATCACGCTCAACTGGGCTTTTTGTAAGCTGAGGTGCGGCTAGCAGAGCTAATATGCTATGGTAGGCAGCTCAATGCGAGCCGCACCCCAGCTCACGAGAAGCCCAGGCGGGAAGGGATTGCAGGGAATGAAGGCCGTGTAGCCGGCTGGTGCAATCGCCTCATCGGGTGTACGCTCCTCGAGCCATGTTTCAAAGAAACACAGTCCTGTAGATCCCTCTGCGCTGCAATCTGAGCATGAAGCTCGTCCATCTTGTTTCACAGGGACTGAACATTTTCAAGCAGTATGGCCGGAAGTGCTAACCAAGCCTCTGAGAACTCCGACTGGGCTTATTGTTAGCCGGTGTGCGGTTAGCATTGAGCTCCCATAGCATATTAGCTCACGATCGAAGTTGTTGCATGCTTAGTTGCCCAAAGCTGAAGCTGCTCATAGCTGTAGTCGGGTCGACCGATCATAGACGAGCATAGTGCAAAACATGAACAAACAACTAAAACAAAATAAAATGAACAAAGAAACAATTTGACTCTGAGAACTCCGTGACGTTGCTCTCTAGGCAGCGCCATCTTGGACACGTCACTCCAAGACGTCACTCCAAGTTCAATGTAAAAGGACATGAAGCGTAATAAAGTTTATCCTTTTAGTATCATTTGTTAAACATGCTACAGAACATAAAATCTCACGCACAAACATTCTCAGAATTAACTTGGGTACTGTACTGGAATAATAATTGAAAAAGACTTTAAAACGAGTGCTTTACAACAGTATATGCTGTATAATGTTTATATTTTATCATCAATAAAAATAAGAGTAAAAATTTAAAAGTTTTTCTTAATCATGACTATATTTTACTACATTAATACTGTATTAATGAGTAAGACTGTCTATAGAATGTGTTTAAGAAGCATATTTTAGCGCATGTAATAGATACATAGTATTTTACTTCCGGCTGCTCGTTCACACATGTGACGTGATACATGGGGTTTTACTTCCGGGTACAGAACTCGCGCATTATCTCGATTCATGGGAAGGCTCGGCACCGAACCCCCGCGAATGTCGAGGGCCTACTGTACATATTAAAATTAAATTATCATATATTATTAACCATGATGGCTGCAAGTGAACTAAAGTGCACACATATACAGTTGTCTCTTTAATTTTATAAGACATTTTTTTAAGTAATGGACTCACACAAAATACTTCAAATTTGGTAAAGTAAAAAGATAATAATAATAATAAATAAATAAAAAAGAGCTTCATGCAAATGTATTCTGGCTCTTTGCTACGATCTGCCAAATAAGATAAGGTGCTTCCAGTTACCTTCAGATGTCACATAAATTAAATAAGGTCCACCTGTGTGTATCAGCTAAATGTCATATGATCTTCACATATACTTTATAAACTAATTCTGAAAGCCTCCAGATCCTGAAACACCAATGATCAAGAGGTACCACCAAGTAAGTGACACCATGGAGCTCCCTGGATCAACATATAAATCATGGTTGTGTTATTTAAAATGTCATATGTTGAAAATCCCGCGGACAACCATTAAATCCATTCATCCTTTCATTTTCTGAACCGCTTCACCCTAATTAGGATCATGGGACGGCTGGCATCCATTTCTGCTGACTCTAGGCAAGAGCAGAGTACGTCCTGGACAGTTTATAGCTTTGTTCAACAATGACTTTCTTTTTGCCACTCTTTGTTAAAGGCCAGATTTTTGTAGTGCACAATTATTATCTGTCCTGTGGACATACTCTCCATACTGAGCTGTGGATATTTGCTAGTTGTCCAGAGTTACTATGGGCCCCATAGCTGCCTCCCTAATCAATACTTGCCCAGTCTGTCGGTTTAGGTGACAGTCACATTTTGGTAAATTTGCAGTTGTGCCATACTCTCTCTATTTTTGGATGATGTATTGAAAAGTGCTTCATGAAATGTTAAAAGCACGGAATTCCTTTCTTTATAACCTAATCCTGCTATAAACTTCACTGTGCTTACTTAATGTTGTATCCTGGATTTCTTTTCTAATACCGCCTACTTGACTCAGTTTGACCTAGTTATTGTCAACAGTATTGTTTAATCTCAGGATTCTTAGCTGGTTCGGTGATGTTATTCAGTGTTATTTAGTCTTCCTTGAAGTGTGAATTGGGGGCAGGGCCCAGAAAGCAGTGGTGGACCATCAGGGCCAGCAAAGCCTTCTCTGCTGGCCTAAACATTGTCAGAAGCACTGACTTACATATAGTACAGTGGAGCCTCGGTACTTGAACTTAATCCATTCCAGGCGGCTATTCGGATTCCGATTTGTTCTAATTCCGAATTCGCTTTTCACATTACAAATAATGTAAATGGTCTTAATCCGTTCTGTCGTCTTTTGAACAGAAGTTAACAGTACCGTAACTCCTACCATAGGTTTGCAAATTAAGTGAAAAAAGTATTGAATACAGTACACTATGTTATGGTTTGTGTTGTGAGAGACTCATTAGCTTTTCTGTGTTTTTTATTTTAGTGTGTTATGGTTTGTATTGTGAGAGACTCTGGTTTTGGTAGTTCTAACTGTCTTTCTGCGCGTTGTACGGGGCGTGGCGGCCACACACGGGTGGAGTGCTAAACACACACACTTGATTTGACTTAGCAATCACAGGGCTTCTATAACAGTGGCTATGATTTCCCCATGCTCTAGTGCATTCGCTGTGAATAATAAAGCTCCTCTGTTTTCCATTTATAGAAGCCCTGTGATTGCTAAGTAGAATGAGGCGTGTATGTCTGTGTGTGTGTGTGTGTGTGTGTGTGTGTGTGTGTGTGTGTTTGGCACTCAATCCGCGTTTGGCACACCCCCTACAATGCACAGAAAGATAGAGTTGAGCTACCAAAACCACAGTCTCTCACAAAAGAGATCATAACACACTAAAATAAAACCACAGTGCAGGTAAAGCATAAGAACAATAAAGATAAAAATATTAACCTTTGTGGTGGTGAGCAGTTGGCATACGTAAATGTTGGAGAGGGAGAGAAAAGGAGGATTCTCTTCCATAACAGCTTCAGGTAAATCAGCCAAATGTATTTTTCCTCTTGCTACCACTTTGAATGGATGACTCTTTTTCAGGATGTGCCTTTCTTTTCTTGAAGAACATTTCTATTGTGGCTTGTTTCTGCTTTCTTTTCAAAACCTTACAGAAGTGGCTCATGACCTTATTGTTAAAGGTGTTCACAGCGCTGTTAGCACTTTAGCTTAGATTTATCGCTTTAACTTGGCTTTAGCTTAGCTTTAGTGCTTTAGCGCTAGCGGTCATACATAGTATCAACAACTTCCGGACTTCCCCAGAACAGCGCTAGCTTTATCAAGGTAATACATAGTATCAACAACTTCCGGACTTCCCCAGAACAGCGCTAGCTTTATCAGGGTGATACATAGTAAAAACAACTTCTGGACTTCCGGCACTTTTCCTCCCTCTCGATCTCTTCTTCCGGTTTGTATTCAATTTCCGGGATGAAAAATCCCAGATTTTTTGTTCGGATTCCGATTTCTTCGACCTTTAGAGCATTTGAATTCCAAGACTCCACTGTATTTGTTTATTAACATGTACTAATTTATTCCTAACAATCTATTTTCTTAATTTCATAACATGTTTCTTGCCTACAGTGTTTCTCAGAGGTGTGGATGTTAGACTTTTTTTTTTTTTTTCTGTGTGCTGCCATGTCAATCTAATCTGTACAAGACCTTCAAAGTCAGAGGCTGGCCAATGTCATTTAATTATATGAGCAATTGAACTGTTTTTTTAACCAATCAGATTTCAGATTTGCCTCACAGGGCACCTAGCAATAATTTCAGCATTTTTCCATCCTCTGATTGGTTGGTCAGAACAATACTAGCTGTCGTAGTGATCTGCGCACAATATATTCAAAGTTAGAATTTTTTACACCCACAATGGATAACAGATTAGGAGAAATTGATTTGGTGTCGGACATTTTTCAAAATCCAATTTCAAGGCGGATTTTTAGAGAAAAGCTTGACAATGTAAGGAGAGGTCGAGGTAAGGTCGCCAAAGTTTTGCAATACTGTCCATGAGTATCAGAAATTTTAGACGGCTCTGTGATGCTTTTCAGGTGCTTAGTTTTAGTCAGAAGTAGGTTCAGTCTCCCTCAAGATATGAATTGGGGCAGGGCTCATAAAGTATATATTGAAAGTATATTTCCACATCCATCTGTAATAGTGTGCAAAATGACAGATCACTTTCTAAGAAAAGATGCACTACATTGCCAAAAGTATTCGCTCATCTGTCTTCACATGCATGTGAACTTGAGTGATGTCAATTTTTTAATCGATGTAGTTTAATATGAAGTCGGCTAAATCTTTGCAGCATATGTCAGTGAAATAAAAAAAATTAAAAAAATAGGACACCCCCACAAATTTCTGCTCATAAAATAGCTATAATCACACACAGGTGTATCAGATCAGGTGCAAATGTTCACAACATTGGTACCCAGGATTGTGAAGAAGGCCTACCCTATTTAAACCACAGATATTTAGTTTGGTGTGCACCTGTCTGTTGAAATAAGATTGAACACCATGGTGAAGTCCAAAGAGCTATCTGAGGCATCAGAAAGAATATTATGGATGCCTATAATTCTGTTAAGGGATTTTAAAAGATATGAAGTGGAGGACATTCAAAAACAACTGCCACCATGCCCATGTTTGGCTGTCCAAACAAGTTCACCCCCAGAGCAGACCGCAAGATGCTAAAATATCACAGGAGTTACAGCAGGTTCTTGCTATTGTTGATGCGAAAGCACATGACTCTACTATCAGAAAGAGAATTCACAAGTTTGACCTTCATGGGAGGAATACAAGAAGGAAACATTTGCTCTCTAAAACAAACCATAAAGGCCAGATTGATGTTTGCCAGAGAGCACATAGACAAATAATATTCTTTGGACAAATGAGTCTAAAGTTGAATTACTTGGACACCAGAACAGAAGACATGCTTGGTGGAAACCAAATACAGCATTCCAGGGAAAGAACCTCATTTCAACTGTGAAGCATGAAGGTGGAGGTGTAATAGTTTGGAGATGCTTTACTGCAGCAGGACCTGGCCAGCTCACCATCATAGAATCCATCATGAATCCTACTGTGCATCAGAGGGGGCTTAAAGAAACTGAAACCATCTATAAAAAGGCCTGGCTCACAGTCTCCCCTCTAATTTATGGTAAAGGTGTTCTGTTCTGTTGAGATCAAGTATCTGTACAGCTATTCCAGTCTCCCCCAGTGTAGCTAACTGGGTTATCAAAGGCCGGCCATGTCTCTCACTGTCTATGGTGTGAGAATATAAAAGAACCATTGCTGACTTTCAACAAGGGTAGGCTGCATAGCCGTCAGTGTGTTTCTGCCGTGCAATGGCCTGGCAGGCTGTCCAGGGTGTACTCTGCCCTTGCCCAGAGTCAGCTGAGATGGGCGCCAACCTTCTTGCAACCCTAATTAGGATTAAGCGGTTACAGAAAATGAATGAACGAATGATAGTCGAGCTCTTTTACACCAATCTGGCTCATGCATGTCTTCCTGGACCTTGCTTTGTGCACTGGTGTGCAGTCACGTTGGAACAGGAAGAGACCATTCCCAAACTGTCCCCACAAAGTTGGGAGCATGGGAATCCTTTGGTATAATCAAACATTCAGAGTTCCTTACACTGGAGCCAAGGGTCCAGTCCAGCTCTTGAAAAACAACCCCACACCAGAACCATTTCACCACTACCACCAAACTTTACACTTTACAAAATGTAGTCAGACAAGTACTGTTCTCCTTGCAACCACCAAACCAGAAATTCGTCCATTAGAATGCCAGACAGAGAAGCATTTGTCACTCCAGAGGAAGTATCTCCACTGCTCTAGAATTCAGCAGCGGCATGCTTTACACTACCATGTCTGATGCTTTGCATTGCGCTTGATGATGCATGGCTTTGATGCGACTGCTCAGCCCATGAAGCTTTCAATGCACTGTCCTTCAGCTAATCTAAAGTTCTGTGCACTGTCTGCCTCAACATCTGTTGACCTCGCTGTGACATTTTATGTGGCCTACAACTTTGTGGCTGAGTTGCTGTTATTCTCAATCGTTTCCACTTTGCTATAATACCACTGACAGTCGACTGTGAAATATTAAGTATCGAGGAAATTTCTCGATGTGACTTGTTTGCCATGCTCATCCACTGCTGTGACTTCTACAAGAAAATTTCATCTTTTCTCAGTTTACTCAACGGATTGCATTCCAAACAATTATGCTGGCCTACAAAGCAGAAAATAGAAATGCCACCCTGCTACCTCAAAGTACTTATCACACCATGTTCTGGAACCGTGTTCTCTCTAATCCTGTCACATTGCTATGTTCAACTTCACCATAAATTTATCCTTGACCTGTGTTTTCTAACCCTTGGCCTTCATGATGATGTTAGTTTACTAATGTTCTCTAAAAAACCTCTAAGATCTTCACAGCTGGATTTATACTGAGATGAAATTACACACAGAACTCTTCATACTAACTGGGTGACTTCTGAAGGCAATTGGTTGCATCGGATTTTGTTTCTGGGTATCAGCGTAAAAAGGGGCAGAATACAAATATATGCCACATTATTCATATATGCATTTGTAAAAATATTTAAAAACAATAGCTATTTTCCTTCCTCTTTACAATTATGTGTAGTACATTAAAATCAAATGTCAACCATCATGGTATGCAACTGTGCATACTTGTATATGCGTAACACACACACACACACCTTGGAAATGCTGATCAGCCTAATGTTTATATATTTGGACTGTGAGAGGAAAGTGAGTACTCAAAGAGAACCCACTCAAGCACAGAGAGCGAGAACATGCAAACTCCACACAGCAATGTCCAAGCCCGGGACTCATGACCATGACCTTCCTGTTGTAAGGTGGATGCGCTACCAATATGCCACAATACCACAGATGACATATTTATGAGTATGGCTATTTTAAGCACATATAAAAACTGAAAGTACCATTGTTATATACACTGTAGTTTTTATATCACGCTGTTAAGAAAGTTGTGCTCAATAGTTGTTGCTACAAAAAGTCTGTAGCACAGACTGATATGGATCCCGTTTAAATGATCTGTTAAGAAACCTGTTAAATAATTAAATTTGATGGCAGAAAACCTTGAGTATTCTACTTCTTTCCTTCTTGAGCGCCTTGGGTGATTTATGAGACCTACTGCAGTGTAAACCAAGAGGAATGTACACTATGAATATTCATAACTATGAATCATAATCAATGCACAGTGGGTGAAATGAAGCAAAGATGAAACACACTTATCCCCACACAGTTTCAGTTCCTCTTCCTCCTAAATATCTGCTCTGTTCAGATGGAGAATAAAACCAGCAGACATGGGAAAAGGATTTGGGGAGGCTGTATGTTTGAAAAAAGATTTTCAGTAATCTGAGCCTTGAGTGCAGAGTAGGACGTCAAGGTCAGTTTTTCCTCATGGAGAGGGGGAGTAAAAAATAGGCAAGCATGGATGTTTCTCAGGCTGGTGGAAGGAAGATTGGAACGAGGCAAGGGTAGAGAAATGGTGAAAGCTTTGATATTTAGCCCACACATGTGCATCTTTGGAAGGCTGCCTGAGCTGCTTAAAGGACTGCCATTCTGCATATGAACACGTCATGGAGACGTCACATTTAGTTGCGAAACAACATCCCACACCATTAGCAAAGAGCAGCGCAGTGAGCGTCCTCAGAAACAGTTTAAAATGATTTTTATTTCGAACTTCACCTGATGCTATCACTTGCACATTTTTGCAAGGCTTTAATTGTTTATTTTTCAAGAACCAAACAACTCATAAAATGTTCGTTTTGAGGGAGAAGAAAAAGAAAAAAACATATATATATATATATATATATATATATATATATATATATATATATATATATATATATATATATATGTATATATATATATATATATATATATATATATATATATATATATATATATATATATATATATTTCCCTTCTCCCTCAAAACCAACATTTTGTGAGTTGTTTGGTTATTTATATATATATATATATATATATATATATATATATATATATATACATATATATATATATATATATATATAGACACCCATCTCAGGTGACTGGGTATATATATATATATATACATATACATATATATATATTGAGGAGATAGTGGCATAGTGGTTAGAGTGCTGGGCTCACGATCGAAATGTTGTGAGTTCAAATCTCATTTAGACCCCCACTGTGTGCTAAGACCCCTGGGAAAGGTCTTAACTACAACTATGCCTCTGTTAACCCAGCAGTATAAATGGGAACCAGTAAAAATATACTGGGAAGGTGACCTGCGATGGACTAGCGTCATATCCAGGGGGAGTTGAACTCCAAGTTGCTTCACACTACAGAAACCGGGGATAAGCACCGGCCTGATGGCTTGGGTGTAACAAGCCCTTTTTTTTCTTCTTCTTCTTCTTCTTTTCATCTACAGAGTTGTAATCTGAGAAAATGTATTCAACATTTTGCATTGTTCTGTTTAAAGTGGATGCCATTTGTAGTTCATTTAACTCTTGAGAGTTCAAAATCTGAAGAGTAAGACTTAGATGTGTCAGTTCCTAAAAGGCAAGATGCACTTCTAAAAAACAAAATAAAACAAAAAAAAAAACAAACAAAAAAAAAAAACAGGCAGATCTACACATAATAACTACACATAATTTACTTGCATCATACAGGCATCTGCTTTTTTACATGAGTATGGTTATGGCAGCCGAACTAAAAGAGAGAACCAGAAGGAAGGCAGACATGAGGGTGCTGTATGAGGTTGGGCAACCAACCACCCCACTGTCGAATGACCTGGGTGAACATGTAGAGTGGGGGAGCGACAGCATCCCAACATTACAGTTTACCAGAACGTTCTCTGCCTGAGACCCCAGATCTGCTCCATTACCCAATAAAAGCTGTTTAACTAAATGCTCCAATAAACAAGTGAGTTTTCAGCCTCTTGTTAAAAACAGAGACTGTGTCTCAGTCCCGAACATTAACTGGAAGGTTGTTCCATAACTGTGGAGCTTTGTAAGAGAAGCTCCGCCCACTACAGTCGTCTTCATTATTCGAGGTATCACTAAACATCCTTAACCTTTTGATCTAGGGGGGGTGTGATGGATCATTAAAAACAAGAAGTTCACTGAGATAATGTGGTGCAAGACCATTAAGTGTTTTATAGGTTAAAAGTCGTATTTTGTATTCGATGTGAAATGTAACTGGGAGCCAGTGCAGTGTAAATAAGGTCGGGGTGATATGCTTGTGTCTTCTGTTTCTAATAATGACTCTCACTGCTACATTCTGGACTAGCTGAAGCTTGTTTATGTTGCTATTAGAACAACCAGGCAGTTACGCATTACAATAATCTAATCTTGAGGTAACAAAAGCAAGAACAAGTTTTCCGTGTCATGCAATGACATCATATTTCTTATTTTAGCAATATTCCTGAGATGAAAGAAGGCCACCCGAGTAATATGAGCTTCAAATGAAAGACCAGTGTCAATACTCACTCCAGGGTCATTTACTGCGACACACGATGAGACTGGAACATTATCTAAACTTCCTACATAATCAGAAATCTTATTTCTAGCTGCCTGAGATCTGAGTATAAGAACATCTGTCTTATCTGAGTTTAAAAGGAGGAAGTTAGTAAGCATCCGGTGTTTAATGTTCTTTACACATTTTTCAACTTTATTAAGTTGATATCCCTCATCTGGCTTTGTTGAAATATGTAATTGTGTGTCAGCAGCATAACAATGAAAGCTAATACCATCATCATGAATAATATTACCCAAAGGGAGCATGTATAGAGAGAATAGCAATGGGCCTAGGACAGAACCTAGTGGAACACCAAACTTGATATTAGAATGTACAGAGACATCACCATTTACATCTACAAACTGATAATGGTCAGTAAAATAAGATTTAAACCAGGAGAGGGCAGTTCCCTTAACTCTAACAACATTTTCTAATCTGTTGAGGAAAATCATGAGATCAGTAGTGTCAAGGGTGGCACTAAGGTCAAGTAGAATGAGCAGGGAGACACAGCTATGGTTGGAGGCCACCAATAGGTCATTTACCATCTTAACAAAGTACTGTCTCTGTGCTATGATGAGGCCTAAAACCTGACTGATACATTTCATGAATGTTATTCCTACAAATATATGAACATAAATTCTGCACTACAGATTTTTTATGATCCTCGGGATTAAAAGCAGGTTTGATATTGGTCTATAGTTGGACAGCTGATATGGGCTGAGATCAGGTTTTTTAATCAGTGGTTTGATAACTGCTAGTTTAAAAGATTTAGGTTACATAAGCAGTGCTTAGTGGAAATGTATTACATTTAATAAAGGGAAGATCACTTCTGATAGTATTTGTTTAAAGAAACATGGAGGTACTGGATCAAGCACACAGGTTGATGATTTTGATGATGAAATTAGTATTTTTCTCTATATGATTCACCGATCTCAAATAGAACTACCAGTCACCACTGCTATTAGTAGATATTGGTTTTTATTCTGCCCAACGAGCATTAATATCACCAAAAGTCCAGCATTTCATGAAATCTCCACCTGATTGTCAAAATCGCATAGCGTTACAATTTCTAGGGTTTTTATGTGATGTTGAGTTAAACATGAATGACACTCTGTTGCACTCTTGAAGTAATAAAAACTCTTAATCCAAGGGTGACCAAACTTATTGCAAAATGGTGTTGCTGCTTGTTTTTAATCCAATCACAGCCAATATAACACATCTATAGTATACTCATATGGCTGCTTGTTCTTGGACCTGTAATTTAAATGTCCTGCAGTGTACTGGCGAACTGTTCAGGGTGTACCATGCCAATGCCCAGAGTCATCCAAAATAGTATTTTGCCTCTGCATGACTATAGTAGCATAAAATGGTTTGGCAATTGAATGAATGCATGAATATCCTTGTGTCACTGCACCAGCATGGAGTGATGCAACCGCAGTTTTCTCGATAATTGCACAACTCTTTCGAAGTCTATTACAAAGTATTTAATAAATAAATAGAAAACAACAACAGAATTAGCAAACAAGTAGACAACAAATATTTTACCCTCTCTCTTGATTATACAAGCATAAATATCAGTAAATGTGTTTATTGTGCCATGCAACAGACAGGCAAACCCATAGCCGTCAGTGACAAAAGAATACTATTATGAAATTCAGCCATTTTTAATTGAGCATGAATTGCATAAGGCACTCACTGGGGTTTGCTTTCCAAAACACTTCTTCTAATTATTAGCCACTGTCTTTAGTTGAGTTTGTCTAATAGCTGGTGTACAGAAGCCAGCAAACACAGATAAATGGTGACAGATTTTGCAGGTGTAACTATGGAAACTGGGGTAATAAGGGCTTCCATAATTGTCTGGCACAAAAGAATGCTGTTCCAATCATGGGAAGAGGGTGGTAATCCAGATTAACACACACATATTCACAAAAACCCATATAAGTAAATTGATTTTATGTTTGACATGCTACGGATGCTGGTGAAGGCGATTCAGAGCATACGATTTATTTTTCTTTGCACATGTGACCCAAACTCTCAGACACACATTCGCAGCCACAGCTACAGCATTGTATTGTTACAAGCAGTGGATTGTTATTTCTCCTACTTAGTCTAGTTTGACATGTAAGCTCGGGGTCAAAATTGAGATGGTGGCAGAGAAGAATGCTCAAGCCTGAGATAGAGCGTATCAATATCGAGCGCAATATTTTTCCAGGTCATTCCCAAAAGGAAAAGTGTGAGAACTTATATGGATGAAGAATGAAGATGGGAAATGCGGAAGAGAGATGAAGCTTTGAATGAATGATTCTGCATTCTCATGCCCATCCCAGTTAGCATGGGAAAAGTTTGGATGCATAGAAACAATTCAGGGTGTATTATCAGTTGCAGGTTTGTGTGCAGGGCATGGGGTTACAGTAAGACTTTATAGAATCCGCATGTTTTCCTTGTGCTTGTCTGGGTCATTAGGTTATTTTGGCTTTTTCCAAATTACACTTGAGTGTAAATATGAATAGTTATGCGTGTGTTGGCCCTGTGATGGTCTGGTGTATACTGCCTTTGCCCAGTGATGCCTGCAATAGGCTCCAGCCTCACTGTGGGCTTAATAGGATTATGTGATTCAAATGAGTGAATGACAATGATCAGATTATGTGAAGCCTTTCCTGTCAGTAGATTCATGCTGATAATTGTATTTTGCAAAGTTTTAATTTCAAAGGATCACATTTTATCTACTGTTTGTAAATAATAATAGATTATATTACATTTACTGTTACATTTCATTCATATATATATATATATATATATATATATATATATATATATATATATATATATATATATATATATATATATATATATATATAAATATAAAATATATAAAAATATTCTATAATCACCTGAAGAGAGAGGATGGTTTCACCACCCCTCAAAACAGATCTGTAGTGATAAATGGAGTTTCAATAGAAAGTCTTTGTCCTGTCCTTTTATTTTTGTTATTTGCTCTACCAAAAAGTATTGAGCACTCTCCTGCGGAAGGATCTACTCAGAAAATCCTCTATATATATATATATATATATATATATATATATATATATATATATATGTGTGTATATATATATATATATATATATATATATATACATGCATCCCTCACTACTTCGCACTTCAATTCATGCTGCTTCAGTGCATAGCGTTTTGTTGTTGTTGTTTTTTTTGTTTTGTTTGGTTTGTTTTTTTTTAATATCCATCGAATAAAAGAAAGTAAGGAAGAATAGGGGGAAAGGTTAAGGAAAATGCCACAAAACAAGGACAATTATGGAAAAAAACCCAAACAAAAAAAAAAAAAACAACCCAAAACCCCGCATCAAAACTACTTACATTTTTATGTACATCTGAGTGTGTGTACACGTGCACGTCTGTATGTGTGTGTATTTATATTTTATTTACATCTTATGCATTCTTTTTGGAATGGTTAATTGATATAAGCATTTATAGCATTCAATATCTATTTATTGCTATTATATAGACATATATATGTACGTCCATGTGAGTCCGGGATGGGGGGGGGGTGTTGATCCTACTTCGCAGAGTTCGGTGGTTGCAGGGAGATCTCGGTCCCAATTAATCAAAATATATTTAGCATATTGTGATAAAGTTCATTATTTTCTGTAATGAACTGATAAAAATTAAACTTTCATATATTTTAGATTCATTGCACACCAACTGAAATATTTCAGGTCTTTTATTGTTTGAATTCTGATGATTTTGGCATACAGCTCATGAAAACCCAAAATTCCTATCTCAAAAAATTAGCATATCATGTTCAGGTAGTGTAAACGAGCTATTAACCTAATCATCTGAATCAACCAATTAACTCTAAACACCTGAAAAAGATTCCTGAGGCTTTTAAAAACTCCCAGCCTGGTTCATTACTCAAAACCGCAATCATGGGTAAGACTGCCGACCTGACTGCTGTCCAGAAGGCCATCATTGACACCCTCAAGCAAGAGGGTAAGACACAGAAAGAAATCTCTGAGCGAATAGGCTGTTCCCAGAGTGCTCTATCAAGCCACCTCAGTGGGACGTCTGTGGGAAGGAAAACGTGTGGCAGGAAATGCTGCACAACCAGAAGAGGTGACCGGATCCTGAGGAAGATTGTGGAGAAGGGCGAATTCCAGACCTTGGGGGACCTGTGGAAGCAGTGGACTGAGTCTGGAGTAAAAACATCCAGAGCCACCGTGCACTTTTGAACCAGAAACAGCGGCAGAAGCGGCTGACCTGGGCTACAGAGAAGAAGCACTGGACTGTTGCTCAGTGGTCCAAAGTACTTTTTTCAGATGAAGCAAATTCTGCATGTTATTCGGAAATCAAGGTGCCAGAGTCTGGAGGAAGACTGGGGACAAGGAAATGCCAAAATGCCTGAAATGGCGAAATGTCAAGTCCCCACAGTCAGTGATGGTCTGGGGTGCCATGTCAGCTGCTGGTGTTGGTCCACTGTTTTATCAAGGGCGGGGTCAATGCAGCTAGCTATCAGGAGATTTTGGAGCACTTCATGCTTCCATCTCATGAAAAGCTTTATGGAGATGAAGATTTCATTTTTCAGCACGACCTGGCACCTGCTCACAGTGCCAAAACCACTGCTAAATGGTTTACTGACCATGGTATTACTGTGCTCAATCGGCCCGCCAACTCTCCTGACCTGAAGCCCATAGAGAATCTGTGGGATAGTGTGAAGAGAAAGTTGAGAGACACCAGACCCAACACTGTGGATGAGCTTAAGGCCGCTATCGAAGCATCCTGGGCCTCCATAACACCTCAGCAGTGCCACAGGCTGATTGCCTCCATGCCACGCCCCATTGAAGCAGTCATTTCTGCAGAAGGATTCCTGACCAAGTATTGAGTGCATAACTGAACATAATTATTTGAAGGTTGACTTTTTTTTGGATTAAAAACACTTTTTTTTTATTGGTCAGATGAAATATGCTACTTTTTTGAGATAGGAATTTTGGGTTTTCATGAGCTGTATGCCAAAATCATCAGTATTAAAACAATAAAAGACCTGAAATATTTCAGTTGGTGTGCAATCAATCTATAATATATGAAAGCTTAATTTTTATCAGTACATTACAGAAAATAATGAACTTCATCACAATATGCTAATTTTTTGAGAAGGACGATATATATATATATATATATATATAGATCTTTTGGTCAATAGTGGCAAAGAGAATGACTTCCTACCTGCTAGCAAATGAATTTGTGGACCCTAGTGTGCAAAAAGGAGGAATCCCGGGCCATTCAGGATGCCTTGAGCACACCTCAGCAATCAGCCAGCTCATCAAAGAAGCAAAGAGAGACAAGAAGACCCTGTCAGTGGTATGGTTAGATCTTGCCCAAGCCTACCCAAGCGTACCACATCAGATCATTCGAACAGCACTCCAACACTATCGCATACCACAAGATCTGGTTGAACTAGTGATGCACTATATGGACCATCTACAGATGCGTTTCACTGTTGGAGATTTTACCACCAAGTGGCAGAGGCTGGAGAAAGGCATAATGGCAGGATGCACAGTATCAGTCATCCTATTTGTTACCGCTATGAACCTCATCCTGAAAGCTGGAGGAAAAGAATGCAGAGGTCCCATGGCCGAAGATGGCACAAGACACCCATCATGTCGAGCCTTCATGGATGATATTACGATCACGACCTCATCATTTGTAGGAACAAGGTGGATACTAAGAGGGCTAGAAAGAGCAACTAACTGGGCAAGAATGAAATTCAAGCCTTCAAAATCAAGAAGCCTATGCTTACAGAATGGAGTGCTGTCCAAGAACACCTTCAGCATCCAAGGGGAAAAGATCCCAACCATACAAGATGAACAGATCAAGTGCCTTGGGAAGAACTATGATAGCTCCCTGAAAGACACCAGCAACATCAAGGCTGTTAAACAACAAGTAAAGAACTGGCTTCAAGCGATAGACAACAGCCAATTGCAGGGAAGGTTCAAGGTGTGGTGCTTCCAGTTTGGCATTATACCAAGACTGCAGTGGCCCTTCTTGTTGTACGACATCCCCATGTCTGCAGTTGAAGCCATGGAGAGACTCTGCAGCAAGTTTCTTAGAAGATGGTTGGGGGTGCCACCCAGCTTTAGTGCAATCAACATCTACAGCAAGACTGCCAAACTAACACTACCAGTGACATCTGTAGTGGAAGAATTCAAGGTCGCAAAAGCACGAGCTGTCACCACACTACGCACATCCAAAGATAAGAAGGTAAACCTATCAGCAGAAACCATCAAGAGTGGAAGGAAGTGGAAGCCCCAGAGAGCAGTTACAGATGCTGAAGAACTACTAAAACATCAAGAAATAGTTGGCACTGTGTGCAAGGGTCGTCTTGGCCTGGGAAACTACCATTCCCAGCATTGGAGCCAAGCCAACAACAAGCAGAAGAGAGAGCTAGTCGTGCAGAGGATCCGGGAATCGGAAGAAGAGGAACGAGAGTCAAAGCAGTAGGGCTTGCAAAACAGGGCAGCTGGGTCCAGTGGGATGCTGCCCTAGATCGACCCCTATCATGGAAGGAACTCTGGGGAACTGATCAGGGCAAACTTAGCTTCCTTCTCCGAGCCATCTCCGATCTCTTACCAACTCCAAGTAACCTGATGACCTGGGGAATAGAAGACAGTGCAACATGCAAACTATGTGGTACGAACTCTTGTACACTGAACCACATCCTATCAGCATGTCCAAAAGCACTTGGGGATGGAAGATACAGATGGAGACATGACAAAGTTCTAACAGAGATAGCAAAGTGGATAGACCTGGAGAGATTGAAGGCAAACAAGAGAGTGACATTACCACCACAACTCGTGAGCTTTGTTAAAGAGGGAAGTCCGGTACCCACAGGATCTGTAAAACCCACCCAGACCCGCTCGATCCTTCAAGGGGCACAAGACTGGGAGTTACAGGTTGACCTAAAGAGAAGACTGGTTTTCCCAGAAGAGGTGGCAACAACATCACTACGACCAGATGCCGTTCTTCTGTCAAAAAGCTCCAAGTCCATCTTCATTATCGAGCTCACAGTTCCCTGGGAAGACCGGCTCGACATCGCCCATCAGCTAAAGAAAGCAAAATACCAAGATCTGGTCGATGAAGCACAGTCAAAAAGATGGCACGCAGTTCTCTTCCCTGTGGAAGTCGGATGTAGAGGATTCCCTTCTTCATCAACACGTTACTTCCTGCAGAAACTAGGCATGCCCCCAAAGCAGGTGAAGCAAGCTATCAAGGAGATTGGCGCAGCAGCAGAGAGCAGTTCTAGATGGCTGTGGTTGAAGCGTAACAACAACTGGCGTCCTTCTGTGGATGAGGGTTAGGTTTCACAACCGGCCCTCACTGCCCCACTCAGGTGAAGTGTCCAGGTTAAGGGGCGAAACACTGACGATCCTGAGCTACCTGCTGATGACACAGAAGGACGCACATCAACAACCAGCGAGTCAGCCTGCTCCTCCACTGGATCCTCACTTTAGTTTCAAGCAGCTTGGAAGGAGGATACAAGTTTCAGAAGACTCAAAGAGTAGTTCCAGCAGACTCTGATTGTAGCTAAGCATTTTAATGTTTAACTCATTATATATATATGTATATATATATATATATATATATATATATATATATATATATATATATATATATATATATATATATATATATATATATATATATATATATATATATATATATATATATATATATATATATATATGTATATATATATATATATATATATATATATATATATATATATATATATATATATATATATATATATATATATATATATATATATATATATATATATATATATATATATATATATATATATATATATATATGTACACTCTACTTACAAAATTAATCCGTTCCAGAGCCTTTTTCGTAACCTGGAGTTTTCGTAAGTAGAGGTGCATTTTACATGGAGAACGCATGATTCGTTCCAATGCTCCCAAGACTACCCCATACACCCTTTAAAAATTATAAAAGTACACCACTTTTGTATGAAATATGTGTTAAAAGTAAAAGAAAATTATTTATTAAACAATTTAAACATTTTATTAACATATTAAACCATTTTATTAACATATTTATTAATTAAACCATTATTAAACATTTTTTATTAACCATTTTTTTATTAACCAAAACAAACAATATTAAACATTAAAAGTTTCTGACGCGCTCTCTGGTGCGCTCTGCCCCAGCCGACGACGGAGCTTTTGAGACGGGGCGCGGCTTGTCTGGACCTCCGATCTGTCAAGCAGGCAAGTGCGCTTTGAACACTTGTTTAGTACTCAACATTATCCTGTTTGCTTGAGGGATCGGAGGTCCTGATGAGCCGTGTTTTGCCCACATTCGGTGGAGCACGCCACATTTATTAAACATTTACTGAATTAAACAATTTAAAAAACGAAAAATAAGCTGCAATGAATACTCTCAAAAAAACTCACCAAACTCATGAACCAACAGTATATCTCTCCTTTGCACATGTGACAAACAAGCTTTATGGGTTCGGTACTATGAAGATTCAGCTCCCTCCTGGCCAATGGGAGGCCAATGGGAGGCCACTGGGCTGGGATGTTGGGAGACAGCCAATGAGAGAGCAACTCGCACACTGTTTGAATGTTTGAATGGCGCGTTTGACGCTTTTCATAAGAACAGGTTGTCTTGTATACAGAGGATGAAAATTTAGGAAAATGTTTTTCGTTACCTGGATTTTACATATTCAGAAGTTTTCACCCAACAATCCAGAGCAATGGAGAGTGTGGAAAAGAGGTGAAGAAGCGTGTGCAGGCAGGCTGGAATGGTTGGAGAAAAGTGTCCGGTGTGATGTGCGATAGGAGAGTGTCAGCAAGAATGAAGGGAAAAGTGTACAAGACGGTGGTGAGGCCAGCGATGCTGTATGGCTTAGAAACAGTGGCGCTGAGGAAAAGACAGGAGGCAGAGCTGGACGTAGCGGAGATGAAAATGTTGAGGTTTTCTCTGGGAGTAAGGAGGATGGATAGGATCAGAAATGAGTATATCAGAGGGACAGCCCATGTAAGATGTTTTGGAGACAAAGTCAGAGAGGCTAGAGTGAGATGGTTTGGACATGTACAGAGGAGGGGTAGTGAGTATATTGGTAGTAGGATGCTGAGGTTGGAACTACCAGGCAGAAGGCCTCGAGGAAGACCAAATAAGAGATCTATGGATGTGGTGAAGGAAGACATGAAGGTCATTGGAGTCAGAAAAGAAGATGCAGAGGACAGGATGAGATGGAGGCAGATGATTTGCTGTGGCGACCCCTGAAGGGAGCAGCCGAAAGTAAAAGAAGAAGAGGGTTGCGTAAGTCAAGGGCTGATTGTATATATATATATATATATATATATATATATATATATATATATATATATATATATATATATATATATATATATATATATATATATATATATATATATATATATATATATATATATTGAGTACTGTCCAGGTTGTCCTCTGCTCAGAGTTGCCTGAGATGGGCGTCAGCCTCCCTGCAACTCTAATTAGGATTAAGCGGTTCAGAAAGAGGGGCAGTGGTGGTCTAGTGGTATAGGGCGCCGGATCGCTGAGCCAAAGGTTTGATGGTTCAAGTCCCACTCTGCACAAGGTTGTCACTGTCCCCCCCAGTGGAGCTAACTGGGTTATCAAAGGCCGGCCATGTCTCTCACTGTCTATGGTGAGTGACATGTAAAAGAACCATTGCTGATTTTCGACAAGAGTAGCTGCAAAGCCGTCAGCGTGTTTCCGCCCTGCGATGGCCTGGTGAACTGTCCAGGGTGTCCTCTGCCCTCGCCCGAAGTTGGCTGGGATGGGCACCAGCCTCCCCGAGACCCAAATTAGGATTAAGCGGGTACAGAAAATGAACTGAACTGAACGGTTCAGAAAGTGAGTGAATGAATGAATGTGTTTGCTCATTTTAAATCATAATGACAACAGAAAGTAAATAAATAATGCATATCAAAATTTACATACCCTGGTGCTTAATACTGTACATTGCCCTCTTTAACATCTATGACAGCATGAAGTGCTAGCTGTGGGTGTGGGACTATATCAACTCAGATGGTAAAGCTTCCCATTCTTTGTGGAAATAAGCCTCCAGTTCCTCTAAATTCTTGAGTTGTTTTTCATAATCTTTGAGATCTCCAAAAGTGCCTCAATGATCTTAAGGTCGGGAAACTATGAGGGCCACTCCTGAACCTTTCCTCTGTCCTGATGAAGCCAAAAACAGCTTGATCTGGCCTTGTGTTTAGGATAATGTTCATGTTGGAACATTGCAGGTACATCTCATGCACCGTTTGTGGACTGATGAAGCAAATTTTCCTACAGAGTTTGCTGATAAAATGCAGCACACCTCTTGCCAATAATTTTGGGCAAGTTTCCTGTGCCGTTGTGGCTCATAGATCCTCAAACATCATCAAGCCGCCTCTCTAGGAACGTAGGAATGGTGTATTTTTTCATCATAGACCTTGTTCACTCCTTTTCAGATCATTTATTGTTATGGGAAAAAAGTTAGATTTTGGTCTCATTACACAAATAGCCTTGTTCCAAATATTTTGTTGCTTGTCTGTGTTTTTGGCCGATTGGAAGTGGGCTGCTTTGTGACATTGGTGTGGTAACTGCTTACGTTTGGCAATTTGACCATGCAGTCCTTTTTCTTCAATTGCCTCCTTCAATTGTGCACCTTGAAGCATTCAAACAACTATTTGTTTTAGAGTCCTGTATGTCAGCTGAATTTATTTGTGGATTTTTCTTTGCATCCTGAGCAATTCTACTGGCAGCTATGGCAGAAATTTTCATTGGTCTACCTGACTGTGGCTCAGTTTCAACAGAATCCCTCATTTCCATTTCTTAATTAGAGCCTGAACATTGCTGATTAGAATTCTCAATTCTTTGGATATTCTTTTATACAATTCCCTGTATTATAAAGTTTATCTACCTTCTCTCATGGATCCTTTAATAATTCTCAGACTGAAACTCCTCACTGATATGAACACACACACACACACACACACACACACACACACACACACACACACACACACACACACACACACACACACACACACACACATTGATTACAAAGAGACAGGTCACAGGTGCTTACTTTTAGTAGCCATTTAAAACTGTGTATGTCAACTTGTGTGTATGATGTGAGGTCAGAAACTCCAGAGTACAGTATTATAAGGGTGATTTGGTTAGTTTATATTAAATGGGATTTGTTTCCGAGATCAGATGAGAGTAGGCCTTCTCAGGGCAGTTTGGCTGTAAACATTCAAAAACCCATATGAAAAAAAGGACACGGTCTCCCTTGCCCAGAAGAGGGGGTCACCAGGGCCCAACTCCTGGAGCCAGGTCTGGGGAGGGGCTCGAAGTCAAGCGCCTGGTGGTCTGGCTTCTGTCCATGAAGCCAGGCCAGGTCCAGCCTGAAAAAATGACATGAGTCCACCCTCTCATGGACCCACAACCTGTGGGAGGGGCTATAGTGGTTGGATGTAGTGTGAGTTGGGCGGCAGCCAGAGGCATGGGTGCTGTTGGCCTGATCCACAGTTACTGACTCTGACTCTTGGGACATGGATTATCACCTCACTGACGGGGAAGGTGCCTGAGCTGGTGCGTGAGGGGAGAGATACCAACTAGATATAGTCGAATTCACCTCAATGCATGGCTAGGGCCCTAGAAACACCTATCTCGAGAGGGACTGGACCTTATTCCATTCTGGAGTTGCTCATAGGGAGAGGTAGCAAGCCTGGGTGGGTATCCTTGTTGCCCTCTGTCTTGATGTCCACACGTTGGGATCTCCATGGTTGATGAAAGGGTAGCTTCCCTCAACCATCAGGTGGGGGGATGGGTCCTGACTGTTTGTGCTCATGAATCAAATGACAGTTCAGAGTACCCACCTTTCTTGAAGACTTTAAGAGGTGTGTTGGACATGTATGATCCATACAATGAAGCTATGGGAAAGAATAGTGGAAGCTAGACAAAGGGCAGAGATCAGCATTTGTGAACAACAGTTTGGTTTCATGCCAAGAAAGAGCACCACAGATGCAGTGTTTGCCTTGAGGATGTTAATAGAGAAGTGCAGAGAAGGTTAGAAGGAGCTGCATTGTGCCTTTGTGGATCTGGAGAAAGCATATGACAGGGTGCCGAGAGAGGAACTGTGGTATTGCATGGGGAAGTCTGGAGTGGCAGAGAAGTATGATAGAGTGGTGCAGGACATGTATGAGAGATGTAAGACAGTGGTGAGGTGTGCTGTCGGTGTGACAGAAGAGTTCAAGGTGGAGGTAGAACTGCATCAAGGGTCAGCTCTGAGCCCCTTCTTGTTTGCTATGGTGATGGACAGGCTGACAGACGAGGTTAGACAAGAATCTCCATGAACTATGATGTTTGCAGATGACATTGTGATCTGCAGTGAGAGCAGAGAACAAGTGGATGAAAATCTCGAGAGGTGGAGGTATACCCTGGAAAGGAGAGGAATGAAGGTTAGCCTCAGTAAGACAGAATACATGTGTATGAATGACAAGGACCCAACAGGAATGGTGAGGTTACAGGGAGCAGAGATAAGGAAGGTGGAGGATTTTAAGTACTTAGGCTCAACAGTCCAGAGCAATGGAGATTGTGGAAAAGAGGTGAAGAAGTGTGTGCAGGCTGGTTGCAATGGTTGGAGAAAAGTGTCCGGTGTGATGTGTGATAGGAGGGTATCGGCAAGAATGAAAGGAAAAGTGTACAAGACAGTGTTGAGGCCAGCGATGTTGTATGGTTTAGAAACAGTGGCACTGGGGAAAAGACAGGAAGCAGAGCTGGAGGTAGCAGAGATGAAAATGTTGAGGTTCTCTTTGGGAGTAACAAGGATGGATAGGATCAGGAATGAGCACATCAGAGGGACAGCACATGTAAGACGTTTTGGAGACAAAGTCAGAGAGGCTAGATTGAGATGGTTTGGACATGTACAGAGGAGGGACAGTGAGTATATTGGTAGTAGGATGCTAAGGTTGGAACTAGAGGAAGACCAAAGAGACGATGCATGGACGTGGTGAAGGAGAACATGAAGGCAGTTGGTGTAAGAGAAGAAGATGCAGAGGATAGGGTGAGATAGTGGCAGATGATTCGTTGTGGCGACCCCTGAAGGGAAAAGCCGAAAGGAAAAGAAGATGATTGTTGAGGCTGCAGCTTATAGCTGTGGTTGGTAGGTCATCTGTGCATATTGCAGTAAACTCCGAACCTAGTGGTGGACACCTATGGTGAAGGGGGCCATCCAGCTGAAAAAGGAAACCTATTGCATAATATTGACCTGTGGAACTCCCGAGGCAGCAGACAGGTACCGGCAGGCCAAATGTGCGAGAACTCATCAGCATCAGAGCATGTGGGCATTGGAGGAGTACGCTGAAGGCCTGGAAAGTGATCATCGGTTGGCCTCAAAAATGTTCTGGACCATCATTCAATGCCTCAGGAGGGGGAAGCAGTTCTCCACAAATACTGTTTACGGTGAGAGTGGGAAGCTGCTCATCTCAACTGGGGATGTCGTCGGGAGTTGGAAGGAATTCTTTTAGGACCTCCTCAATCCCACCAACACACCCTCTATGGATAAGGAAGATGCTGGGAGTTTGGGTAGGGTTCACCAAGCACTGGCGCTGAGGTTACTGAGGTAGTCAAAAAGTTTCTCAGTGGTCAAGCTCTAAGTGTGGATAAGATCTGCCCTAAATATCGTGTGGTCATGGGTGCCATACCTCTGGATTGGCAAACCATGGTGGTCGTCACAATTTTAAAAAAGGAGGACTGTGGTGTGCATTCCAGTTATCATGGAATCACACTCATCTGCTTACACAAGGAAGCCTATGCAGGGGTACTAAAGAAGAGGATCTGAATGATAGTTGACTGATAGTTCAGAAGGAACAATGTGGTTTTCATCCTGGCTGAGGCATTCTTGATCAACTCTATACGCCCTACAGAATCCTGGAGGGAGCATGGGAGTTTGCCCAATCTGTTCACATGTGTTTTTTGGATTGAAAGAAGGCTTTTCCTCAGGCTATCTTGTGCAGTGTGTTCTGGAAGTACCGTGTACCAGAGTCGTTGCTGAGGGCAATTCTGTCTCTGTATCACCGGAGCCAGAGCTTGTTCCACATTTGTAACAACAGGTCAAATGTGTTTCCAGTGCAGGCAAAAGAAGGATGGGGCAGAAGATTGACAGTCGGATCACTGCAGCCTCTGCTATAAAACTGAACTCGCACTGGTCCGCCATGGTGAAAAGGGAGCTCAGCCTTAAATCAAAGCTCTCAATTTACTAGTTGATCCACTTTCCGGCCTACACCTATGATCACAAGATTTGGGTAGTGACCGAAAGAACAGATTGTGGATACAATCAGCTGAAGTGAGCTCCTTCGCTGGGTTGCGGGGCTCTCCCTTAGAGACACGGTGAGAAGCTCAGCCATCCAGGAGGAGCTCGGAGTAGAACTGCTGATCCTCCACATTGAGAGGAGCCAGTTGAGGTGCTCGGGCATCTGGTTAGAATGCCTTCTGAAAGACTCCCTGGTTTGGTGTTTCAGGAACAATCGGGAAAACACCCTGGAATCAACCTATAACACACTTGAGGGATTGTCTCACGGCTGGCCTGAGAACGCTTCGGAGTCCCCCCACCCCGGAGAAACAGGCTGGGAGAGAGACATCTGGTTCTCATTGATTAGGCTGCTGCCCTCGTAACCCAACTCTGGATTAAGCAGAGGAAGATGATGATGATGATGATGATGATGATGATGATGATGATGATGATTTGAAATCGCTTCATCCAACTACTAACTGTGAGTCCATGAGTAAAAGAAAAGGGTTTTGAATTACGATAAAGTAATAAACTACAATAAAATTATGTTAAAATGTCTTTGTGCGTATATATATATATATATATATATATATATATATATATATATATATATATATATATATATATATATATATATATATATATATATCTCAGGCTCTCAGAAGAAGCACCAGTACATGTCCCAAGAGTCAGAGTCAGTAGTCAAGGATTGGTCCAACAGAACCCATGGGTTCGGCTGCCACCTAACTCACAGTTCATAAGATTATTTTGTATAACCGCTTAATCCTAATTAGGGTCGCGAGGAGGCTGGCACCCATCCAGCTGACTCCGGGCGAGGGCAGTGTACACCCTGTACAGCTCGCCAGGTCTAGCAGGACGGAAACACACTGACGGCTTTGCAGGTACTCTATTCGAAAGTCAGCATTGTTTTTTTTACATGAACCTCTCATCATAGACAGTGAGAGACAATGCCGGCCTTTGATAACCCTGTTAGCTGCACTGAGGGGACAGTGACAACCTTGTGGACTCAAACCCCCAACCTTAGGATCAGCGATCCCGTGCCCTGTACCACTAGACCACCACTGCCCACTGCTAACACAGGTAATATGTATATATGACAGGTACAACAGCAAAAGTTAAATAAAGAGTTTTTTGTTTTGTTTTTTTAATTCCGTTGTTTTTTTGTTTTTGTTTTTTTTATAGGCATAGAGTTTCACCTCTTCTGATACAATTTTTTGACACGAGTTTGCAGGTTTAAAAAGTGGAGCAATCAGTAGGAAATGTGCAGGTGGCTGAAAAAGAGCAAGGGAAATAACTGTTTTTTTGTTTTTTGTTTTTTTTTACAAAACCTTACTTAGCAGATTTTGCAAGCAGATTTCTCAAATATGCACACACGCGCGTGTGTGTGTGTGTGTGTGTGTGTGTGTGTGTGTGTGTGTGTGGTTCTTCTAAGCAAATTTATTCTAGGAAATGCAAATTTCAACAAATATTTAATATTTATTTCACAAACAACCCGATTTGAGTTCAGCAGAAAGACAGACAGGGAAATAATCTTTCAAGATTAAAGTGCAGTTCTGGATCACTGATTTCTGTATCTTGTATGACTGCCTTTGTGTGTGTGTGTGTGTGTGTGTGTGTGTGTGTGTGTGTGTGTGTGTGTGTGTGTGTGTGTGTGTGTGTGTGTGGTGTCTGCTGCTGGTGAACCAACTGCTCTAAAGTGATCTCACAAGAGAACACAATGCTCATCATGCCAATGCTAAACTTGCAGTCTAGCGTAAGCAACAACTAAAACACATTTCACAGAAACACATTTACACAATAGGACCCTGTTTCATTTGAGGGTATTTTGGCCCAGGTGTGTTCTTGCCCATTGCAGGAGCTTGCATTGATGAGCAGTCAGTACCAGTCCATGATTCAGACATGATTCTGATTCCTGTAACCAATTGTGGACAATTTGGTTGCTGATTCTGTTCCTGTTACCAGCTCTGGTCTACGCGGCAGTAACTGTAGCTGAATGGAAGGGATTGTAAAGGTAGCGGATGTGCATTTGGTAGTCCTGTTCTGTGGAAGTGACACATGGTCTGGGACCACAGAAATGAATATTGATGCTGCCTGTGTTACTGTACCATCTACACAGCCTTGAAATTGTGGATTCATTGACACATGATGTTCTTGTGACTTGTCATTGCCACATTCTGCTGACAGGCATCTCAATTGCTCATTCTCAATCATTTTAAGATAATCAAGCATGATCAGATGTTGAAACAATGCAAAGATAAATATTATTTTACTTGTACTATTTAAGCTTTATATGGCATCATCTATATTAATATTTATGTAAGTATCCATAAATTATGCAAATAGGCCTTAAGCATTAGCATAGTGTGTGTGTGTGTGTGTGTGTGTGTGTGTGTGTGTGTGTGTGTGTGTGTGTGTGTGTGTGTGTGTGTGTGTGTGTGTGTGTGTGAAATCAATTATCATTAGCGCTGAGGTTGTTTGATGTGCAGGTGAGCTCTTCCATCATGCAGTAGCATGTGTGTCGCTTGAAGAGTGATGGACTGTGTCAGTAAGCTGAGCTGTTATAGATTCTGCCAATTACAGGTGCTGTGAGCCCAACTCTGGCAATTGGTCACAGTAGGGTGAGCAGAGTTGAGTGAGCATGGAGACAGCTGGATTGGACTGGAGCTGATGGACTTTGGATGTGTAATGGATTCCATGACTCAGTGAGAGAAACAACCAACATCAAAGTCAGTGAGGTGTGCCTCCTGCCTTGGGCTCGTTTCTATCACCAAGTCAGAGCCATGACATGATTCACAATAGCACTCTTTCTTGCAGGTTTTTTGCTAAAATGTAAGCTTTTATTCCCCTCTTCACTGAATCTTCAGAATTCTAATTAATAAGACCCGAGGCAATCCAAAAATACACTTCATTTGTTTTCATTGCATGGCAATGAGCCTGGGCATGGTCTTACTGGACAACTACTATGTCAAAGTTCTAGTGCAAAGTCAACATGCCAAGTCAATGATTTCATTCAGTTTCTGGAATCCACAAGTAAAATAAAGTTAAATAAATATACATTCACATAGCTCGATATACATTTCTGAATTTGAATGCCGGGAGCCAGATCACCAGACATAACAGGACGTCTTAGGTTCATTGGCAAGCGTACATTCTCTAATATATGTATATATATATATATATATATATATATATATATATATATATATATATATATATATATATATATATATTTTTTTTTTTTTTTTTTTTTTTTTTTTTTTTTAATTTATTTATTTATTTTTTTCTGGAGTTTCTGATATACTTCTTTCATCATTCAGAGGTTATTAAAGTCATATTCTCACAAGAAACAACAAGCAACAAACTTACTGCTGCTTTACAAGTGACATCCTTGATGCCGATTGACATGCAACATGCTCGCCTTTAGGTGACACGTGGCATCGCCTGACAAGAGAGGCAAATCGTTTCACGTCTTCGCTCTTATTGCCTTGGTAACTCACTCACATATTTCCTGTTTCCAAGTCTTTCCAAGTGTAATTGTGCTCTGTTATATTCATTGGTAGGGAAAATAAATGATGCCGCCTTCTTACTAGCCACGTGGCTGCTAGCACATTAATATATACACCCAAAGGCATTAATACAATGTATACAAAGCCAACAAACTGATCAGGGGTAAAGATAAACAGAGTGTGCACCAGGCACAAGGTCATACATGAAAAGACAGAACTAGAAATGACAATGTCAGAGAGGCATGCACAGACACTGCAAAACACAGAGGACACAATTCATGTGCTGAGCATTGATGTGTCTGCTGTTTAAAAACAATACTGCAAGTGCCCTCCACCAATCGCCAACCAAGAGGCAGGGACAAGTCCAAGCCCCCACCCACCACCCCGCACCCCAACCATGTAACAAGGGCAGGTTCCTGCTTTGTATCATAACATAGATCATCATGATTATCACACAACACACAAGTATAGAACAGAGACCTTTATCTTTCATGAACCACGAGCAGTTTCCTCTCCACAGAGCACCATTTCCATTCTTTATTTAAGAAAGAGCACCACGACATCGCCAGTCACCAATCATACAAGAATGAGGGAATAGTATGCTTGATCAGGACTTCCATTTACAATTACATTTATATTTACGGCATTTTGCAGACACTCTTATTCAGAGCAACTCACAGAACAGATTTAAAGTCTTTATCAGTGAATATATTCTTAAACTGGTTTGTTAGAACACAGACCAATTATACTGTCCGTTGGTAGGTGTGTGTGAGTGTGTGTGTGTATGTGTGTGTGTGTGTGTGTGTGCGCTAATCTAAATACTGCTGAACATGATAAGTTTTCAGCTGTCCTTTGAAGATACCAGTGGCTCAACTGTCTGGACATCCAGAGGAAGTTCATTCCACCAGCTTGGAGCTAGAACAGAGAAGAGTTTAGATGTATTTTTCCTTGTCCCTTGGTAGAGAGAGGCACCAAACTAGCAGTGCTAGAGGATCTGAACGTGGTGCAGTGCAAGGTGTGACAAGTGTTTTGAGGTAGGAAGGTGCAGGTCTATTTTTGGCTTTGTAGGCAAGCATTAGTGTCTTACATCTAATGTGAGTAGCTACGGGAAGCCAGTGGAGAGATTGTAGCAGTGGTGTGGTGTGGGAGAATTTGGGAAGTTTGAAAACAAGCCATGTATCTGCATTCTGGATTATTTACAGAGGTCAAATAGCACTCAAAGGTAGACCTGCCAGCAGTGAGTTGCCATAATCAAATCTTGAGATGATAACAAGTATCTGAGTGGCCTTGCTGGAAAGAAATGGACAAATCTTTCAGCTGTTAAAGACAAGAAATCGACATAATCAAGAAAGACTTGTGATATGCAAACAGAAGGACAGCCAATTGTCTATTTTTACCCAAAGGTTTCATGTACTGCCTGAAGGAGAGATCGCAGTGTTGTCCAAGGAGATTGGAAGATCTTGATGTGGGGAATGAGTCAGCTGGGATGAACAGCAATTCAGTCATGCTAGGATTAAGGCACAGGTGGTGCAGTGCCATCCATGAGGAGATACTTGTCAGACATGCAGAGATCTGGGCAGGACCATTAGTCTCTGGGGGGGGGGGGGGAGAACAAGTTGTGTGTCGTCTGCATAACTGTGGTATGAGAGGCGTGTGAGGATATGACATCACAGAAGGACCTGGTGTAAAGAGAGAACAGAAGCGGACCAAGAACTAAACTTTGGGGAACATCAGTGGAAAGTCAGCATGGAGAACATGTGGATCCCCTCCATGTAACCTCATATGAGTGACTTTCCAGGTAGGAAGCAAACCACTGCCATGCTGCACCACAAATTCCTAGACTCCTGAGGATGGACAAGAAAGTCTTGTGGTTGACCATGTTAAATGCCCCTGAAAGGTTAAGGAGGATAAGGACTCTATGTAATGTGTTGCTTTGAAGTCTGATTGATTAGGGTCAAGGAGGTAATCTATCAAAAGATCAAAAGATATTTGGTTATAAAAAGTGCATTCAAGAATTTTAGAAAAGAAAGAAAGAAGTGATACTGGTTTGTAGTTGCTGATGTATGATGAATCCAGAGAGGGTTCCTTTAAGATGTTTAGAACCCTGGTTCTTTTGAACACTCTTGGTACTTGACCAGACGATATGGAGATTACTGATGATAGTGGATGTAAATGGAGGGTCTTGAGAGATAGTCTGGAGTATTGTAGAAGAAATTGGATCCAGTAAGCAGGTGGTAGGATTGCACGATGAGGTGACTTGTTGGTTGTCTTCATTTGTGAGACTGGAAAATTGTCAAGGGAAGGAAAAGTGGAATGTATGCTGTGTCGTGTAGGAGTTGGGGTGGGAGTGAATATCTGACAGTTTTGTTTAATCTTCCCATCAAAGAAGTCTGCAAAGTCTTCAGCAATCATGGAAGATGGGGCATGTTGGAGCAGATGGATTGAGTAAGGATGAAAAGATGTTGTGAAGTTTGTATAGGTCTTGTTCAGCACTGTCCCACTTTTTCTTGTAGAAGGCTGTTTTATCAGAAGTTACATCAGATGAAAATGTGGATAGGAGAGCATAGTAAGAACCCAGATCTGATTCAAGTTGATATTTCTTCCACTTTCTGTCAGCTGCTCTGAGTTGTCTATGATTGCTTCGTAGCACCCCTGAGAGCCAAAGAGCAGAACACGTCTTCTTGGATTATGTAGATGATGGGTAGAGGAGAGCCATAGAAGCAGAGAGTGAAAAGATGAAAGTGTCAGTAGCAGATTCTATTGGTAGGGAAGAAAAGGAGACTGGGTTAGGAAAATAGCATAAACTACAGGAAGCAAGAGATGAAGGAGATACAGTGTGGCGGTTTTGTTGAGTGGGGAAGAAAACTAAGAGCTAGTGTTCGATAGAATAGATAAGTTATTAATAAATGAAACAAAGTGGTGGACAGGGAGGTGTAGTGGAATTGAATTAATGCCTGTGACTTGGGGAGGACGACTGAAAACAAGATCCAAGATATTCCTTCCTTTGTGTATGAGAGTAGTTATTAAAAGTTAAAGAAAACGAATAAGGAAGAAGAAGAATGCAAGAGGACTGGAGCTTGTCAGGAAGGAGATTAAAGTCTCCCAGAAGAGTGACAAGGGTGTTATCAGTGGGGAAAGTGCTGAGAAGTGTGTCCATTTCTTTTAGAATATTTCCTAGGGGTCCAGGAGGGCTGTAAATAACCAAATGATGAAGTTGATTAGAGAGGAGACTTTTACTGCATGAAGCTCAAAAGAGGAGATGTCTAGACACAACAGAGGGAGTGGTGTGAGGCACCAACTCTGAGACAGGAGTAGACCTGTACCACCACCTCTCCCAGTTACTCGTGGAGTGTGAGAGAAAGCATAAACACAGGAAAGGGTTTCTGGTAAGCAGATTTGGGTGAAGAAATCCAGGTTTCAGTTAATCAAAGAAAGTCAATAGCGTAGTGAGAAGAAATGAAAGAGATGAAATTAACCTTTTCCACAGAAGATTGGCAGTTTCAGAGTCCTCCTGCCACCCTCACTTGAGACCGCGACAGCAGTGAAGGATAGCTAACGTTGCTGAGATTACGTCCACTAGCTTGTCGATAGGATCTTCTGGGTCTAAGAGAAGTGAGAACAGTCATCGTTCAAAAGCACATGACCTCAATCTGGTTTATATTCAAGACCTCAGGCCTGATCGTTCTACTTTAACAACAGCATGAAAACTATGAAATTACCACTATTCAAAGTACAGTACGTGTTTTTAAAAATGGACTCTGTTTCTACCAGCTACAAACATCACGTTTGTAGTTGGGGGTACTTTCAATATATACTTTCTGGGTCCTGCACCCAATTCACACCATAAGGAAGCCCGAAACTACTGCTGATTAAGCACCACAATAAGACTACAGAACCGGCTAAGAATCCAAAGCTTAAAAAATTCAGTGGCAATAACTAAGTCCAACAGTGCCAAGTCGAGAGTAATATCAAAGTCAGAATCCTACCTTACCAGAGGAGAAGAAATCCAAGATAGAACTTAAACACGCTGTTTAGATGGACTACACCTCGAGTACTTTATACTATGCTACACACAGTTTTTTGAATCTACTGCTTCATTCATTCATTCATTTTCTGAAACTCTTAATCCTAATTTGGGTTGCAGGGAGGATGGTGCCCAACTCAGCTGAGTTTGGGTGAGAGCGGATTACACCACTGAACAGCTCGCCAGGCCATCACAGCGCCAACACTCACACAACTATTCATATTCACACATACACCTATGGGAGTTTTGGAACAGCCAATTAAACTACTGTGCATGTTTTTTGTACTGTGGAAGGAAACCGGAGTTCCTGGAGGAAACCCATACAAACATATGCAAACTCCACACAGAAACCCCAGGCTGGAAATCAAACCAAGGACCTTCTTGCTGTGAGGTGGATGTGCTAACCACAATGCTACTGTGCCTCCCCTGTTTTATTTGTATTTGTTAAAAATTTTAGCCGTTAACACCATTCAATAGAAGAAGACTTCAGCAAGAATGTACTCAAGCAATATGTACTGAAGTTAACTTCCCAAAGCACATGAGTGTACATTTTGTGTAGCTATAAAAAACTTATGTATATGTAAACTCACAATAAATAGTGAGTACTTCAGAGACATTGACTCAAACATCACGTATCACATCATTTATTAACCTTATAAAATTTCCATGTGCATTCATAAAACACAGGATATTTACACCTTGCAATATTAAAGTGCTCTTTCATGTTTATCTCCTTCAGTAAGCTTGCAGTAATTCCGAATGAAAAAAAAAATCTGTTGCCTTGAACATTCGTATTAGGTACAGTACCTAGCGCAGGAAATAAAGCCTGTCCCACTCATGGTTTTACGACAAATTGAGTCACATACTATAAAATTGTACATGATATTTTTGAAAAAAAAAAAAAAAATCCCTACACAAACCTGTCTGTCGTTCAATCCTAAAAATGTGCTATATGTATTACTGAACTACTACCGCTATATAAACTTTATTCTTGATGATTGTTTCATGTTTTGCTGTAATTTGATAAGAATTTGCCCTTTACCTGCAAGCATGTAGACAGCCACATTGAGGCAAAAGCCTCTTGTTCCACCATCAACCACCAGATGGCTCACTTGTTTTCATGCAGGGTCAACACATGTACAATTGTGTGCTTGGGTACTGAAATGACCTATTGTGGAAACTGTGCTTCTGTGAGGGCATAAAAAGGCACACGTACAATTGTACATCCAGTAAACTACTGCAGAGTTTAATTAATAATCTTCCAGAATGATCAGCTTTTGATTGGATGACGATCATATCACATAGAACTTGATCAGAGAACTGAGTGCTTTGAGTCAAATTTGCGCTACACTTTTGCTCATGCAGCTCCTCTTAAAAGAAGACTAATCAGAGAGGTAGGCAGTGTTGGCCTGATGTTAAGGTGCTGGATCACTGATCCCAGGTTGGGGGTTCAAGCCACATTCTCAACGGTTTGTCACTGTCCCACCAGTGCAGCTAACTGGGTTATCAATGGCCAGCCATGTCTCTCACTGTCTGTGGTGTGAGGCATGTAAAAGAACCATTGCTGACTTTTATTAAGAGTAGGCTACATAGCCTGGCAAGCTGTCCAGGGTGTACTCTGCCCTCGCCCGGAGTTGGCTGAGATGGGCACCAGCCACCCCGTGACCCTAATTAGGTTTAAGCGGTTCAGAAAATAAATGACTGAATAAACAAAGAGCGAGAAATAGCACCATTTTATAATGATGATTCCTGCACACAAAAATAACACCCAGAAATAAGAGCGGAAATAGCATCAAATTAACTAATAACATTTCAGTTAAAATGGAATGACAGTCTTCTGAACTACTGAAATGGTTTTAGTGCTGTTAGAGCAATAGATTTAGCAAATCTGATAAAACATTAAAGAAATAATACAGGATACTTATCCATTGTTGTAATATTAACTAGGAATAGGATCATTAATACAGCATGCAGACCACAAACTTAAGGCAGTGACAACTTTATGGACTTTGTCATCATCATCATCATCATAATCGTCATCATCATCATCATCATCATCATCATCATCATCTTCTTCTTCTTCTTCTTCTTCTACTACTACTACTACTGCTACTTCCTCCACTTAATACAGGGAGGAGTCACGGGGGCAGCAACCTAGCAATGAGGTCCAGATGGCCCTTTCCCCAGCCACTTTCTCCAGCTCTTTCAGGGGAACACCAAGCAGTTCCCAAACCAGCCAAGAGATATAATCCCTCCAGCGTGTTCTGGATCAACCCTGGAGTTTCTTCCCAGTTGGACATGCCCAAAACACCACAGCAAGCATTCTAACCAGATGCCCGAGCCACCTCAACTGGCTTCTCTCAATACAGCAGTTCTACTCCAAGCTCCTCCCAGATATCTGAGCTTCTCAACTTATCTCTATGGGAGAGCCCTACCACCTAGCGAAGGAAGCTCATTTCAGCCACTTGTATCCATGATCTTGTTCTTTTGGTCACTACCCACAGCTCCTGACGATAGGTGAGGGTTGGAATGTCGATTCATAAATTGAGAACTTTGCTTTGCACCTCAGCTCCCTCTTCACCACGACGGACCAGTACAGGCTCCACTTTACATCAGAGGCTGTAGCGATCCACCTGTCTATCTCCCACTCCATCTGTCTTTCACTCATGGACAGGACCCCTAGATACTTGAACTCCTGCACTTGGGTCAGGACCTTATTCCAAACCCAGAGGGTGCTTTAAACCCTTTTCTGGCTGAGAACTATGGCCTTGGAATTGGAGATGCTGATTCTCATCCCAGCCGTTTTACACTCAGCTGCAAATCGGTCCAAAGAGAGCTGGAGGTCTTGGATTGATGAAGCTAAAAGGACAACATCATCCGCAAAAAGCAGATATGATTCCAATGGCCGCCAGACCAGAATCTCTCACCTCAGCTGCACCTCAAAATTCTGTCCATAAAAATTATGAACAAAATTTGTTACAAAGCCTTGTCCAGAACCTGCCGATAAAGTTGATCATAAAACTGCGGCCTAGGGTGTCCTGGTGCCAAGTACACTTATGGACACCATTATGTTTGAACATAACCCGTGACGAGCACAGAAGTCCAACAACAAGATACCATTCGGGTTCAGACTGGAGAGGCCGTACCTACTGACTCTACCCTTCCTGGTCACACTATCATTTCCAACATGGGCATTGAAATCTCCCAGGACAACTGGTGAGTCCCAAGGGGCAGCATTCTCCAACACATACCCCACGAAAGACACCAAGAAGGGCGGGTACTCTGAACTGTCATTTGGTTCATAAGAACAAACAAACAAACAACAGTCAGTACCCGTTCCCCCACCCGAAGGCAGAGGAAAGCTACCCTTTCATTAACTGGGGATAACCCCAATGTTTGGGCACTGAGGATAACCCCAATATTTGAGATGGGGGGGGGGGGGGCAACAAGGATGCCCAGACTGGCTTGCCGCCTCTTCCCATGAGCAACTCCAGAATGGAATAAGGTACAGCCCCTCTTGAGATGGGTGGTGAGTCCGACTATAACTAGTCGATATCTCTCCACCTGATGCCCCAATTCAGGCCCCTTCTGTTACAAAGAGGTGACATTCCATGTTATGGACTGATAAAATGTCAAAATTGCAAATGTCAGAAGAATGAAAAAAAAAAGTCAGTAAATGTGAAATATAATTACTCAGAATATCACTTTTTTTTTCTGAGGTACACATGCTGTTTGTGGGGCCGGTGGTGTAGTGGTTTGGGTGCTGCGCTCATGATTGGGAGGTTGTGAGTTCAAATCCCACTGAGATCCTCACTGTGCTAAGACCCCTGGGCAAGGTCTCAACCACAAGTGTGCCTCTGTTCACCCAGCAGTATAAATGCATACCAGTAAAAATATACTGGGAAGGTAACCTGCGATGGACTAGCGTCCCATCCAGGGGGAGTTGAACTCCTGGTCACTTCACGCTATGGAAACCGGGGATAAGCACCGGCCTGATGAGCCACGAGGCTCGGCTGTCAAAACCCAACAGACTTTACCTACCTACCTACCCATGCTGTTTCCAACAAACCAGTAATTCTGGTCCTTCTGCTGTCTGAATCCTGTGATGTCCTGACTAGTGGGGGTGACTAGTTGAACCATCATAAATCATAAATCATAAATTCCTCGACGGTAAAAAGGTTCTGGGTTGCTTGGTTAGGGATTCAGTCCCAAGCATGGCCCTGAACGCTCCCTGCTCCAGAGGTGGACTCTGTAATCGGACTCCTGCCTTAGTTTTAATGAGACAAGATGTGCAAGTATATCAAACTTTGACTAGTTGGGGGTGTCATCTTAGAAGCTCCTTGCTCATGCTGGTGATGTTTCATATGGGCTTCAATATACACTCATGAACGGTGAAGATAACTTTTTACTATTGGTGGTATAAACTCTTCCTAAAATGATTTAGGATGGTAATTACAATTACAGTTATAAGATAACAAACTAAACCTCATGGTAAAACTATAGTAAAATTGGGATGCATGGCATATTTATCTGGTTTCACCCAAATGAGGATGGGTTTCCCCTTTGGGTCCAGTTCCTCTCATGGATTCTGTGAAGGTTTCCGTTGACTGAGAGAGTAGTTATCCTCATAAGTTTAAATTCTTTGCCAAATAGTTTCACTGTTTAAAGCCGATTTGTGACTATGTCACTTGTAAAAAGCACTTTAAAATACAAATGAATTGAATTCAAATGAAATCACAGAAGCTCCAAAGGCATTTAATTTTATTACCATAATAAATTTTTAATTACATATTACACTAGTTTAAATCTAATTGTTATATCAGCAATAACAATACTGTAACTGTGAATTGCCTATCTTTAATGGGATACCATGGCAGCCAGCTTTTATTTGTATTGTAGACACTTGTATAAGCTTGATAAACGTATCCTATCCCAATGGATAATGGCTCAATGAAAGGTACGAAAATCCTAGAAAGTACCGGGACAAGCAAGCTTTTAAAGATTCTGAATCCTAATGTTGTTTACCTTTTTGACAAACCAGTGTAACAATTCCTCAACTCATCAAATTCCATGGAAATACACTGCAAGGCCAAAGCATTGTCATATTTTGTTGGGCTGCCCTTAGTCTTAGTCAGCATGTAATCGCCATGAAAGTGTTTTGACAAACTTAAGCAAAATCACAATTTATTACCATTAGGATTTCGATTCATTTTTTCATCCATTTTGTGAATCGATATGGTTATATGACATGATATATGATAGTGCTATGGTGAAGGACACTTTAGAATTTTGATCTGCATACACATTTTTTTTTACATAACACACACACGCACATACACACGCACATGTGTGTGTGTGTGGGTGTGTGTGAGAGACCACTGTTGGTAACAAATCTCAGTTCCCCATCGTACATGTTATCTTGCATGTGGGGAAATAAGTCAATAACAGGCAAAACTCTTGCATTCACCTATTAATATATATAGACAGACAGACAGACAGACAGACAGATAGACAGACAGACAGAAAGATAGATAGATAGATAGATAGATAGATAGATAGATAGATAGATAGATAGATAGATAGATATTACAAGGTATCTATTATACAAAATCCAATGCAGCCGTGAGGCGGGGGGGGGGTGGCACTAACCAGTGTCTCTCCCCTTATGCCAGTACCAAGCCCGGAGAAATGCAGAGGGTTGTGTCAGGAAGGGCATCCAACGTAAAACCAATGCCAAACCTTATCATGCAAATCACAAATATTACCTCCATACTGGATCGGCCGAGGCCCGGGTTAACAATAACCGCCATCAGTGCTGTCAACCAACAGGGTGCTGATGGAAATTGCACTACTGTTGGTCGAAGGAGAGGTGGGAGGCGTGTCCGTAGGTAGAGAGAGAAGAGGAAAAGCATGAGTCTAGGAATGAGAGTAGGGACTTGAAGGAGGGGTTTGTCAGGAATGTTCTAGAAGTGAAGGATGTGAGCTAAAAGAGAAGGAGAGATTCTGGAGTTAGTTAGATGAAGTGATGCAGAGTACCCCCAGAGGTGAAAGAGTGGTCATTGGTGCAGACTTCAATGGACACGTTCGTGCAGGCAACGGAGGGGACGAGGAAGTGATGGGCAGGTTGGGTATCCAGGACAGGAACACAGAAGGACGGATGTTGATCGATTTTGCAAAAAGGATGGAAATGGCTGTGGAAAATACTTTCTTCAAGAAGAATCAGGAACATAGGTGACTTATAAAAGCGGAGGTAGGAGCACACAGGTAGACTACATTTTGTGTAGGTGATGTAATTTGAAGGAGTCAGTGACTGCAAAGTAGTAGTGGGTGAGAGTGTTGCCAAACATCATAGGATGGTGGTGTGCAGGATGACGCTGATGGTGAGGAAGGTGAAGAAGGCAAAGGCAGAGCAGAAGACAAAGTGGTGGAAGCTGAAAAAGGAAGAGATTCGTGTTGTCTTCAAGGAGGAGTTGAGACAGGCTTTGGGCGGTCAGGAAGTGCTTCCAGATGACTGGACAACCACAGCAAATGTGATCAGGGACACAGGTAGGAGAGTTCTTGATGTGTCCTCTGGAAGGAAAGTAGACAAGGAGACTTGGTGGTAGAATGAGGAAGTGCAGGAGTGTGTACAAAGGAAGAGGTTAGCTAAGAAGAAGTGGGACATTGAGAGGACTGAAGAGAGTAAACAGGAGTACAGGGAGACACAGCGTAAGGCGAAAGTAGCGGTGGCAAAGGCCAAACAGAGGGCGTATGATGACTTGTATGATAGGTTGGACAGTGAGGAGGGAGAAAATGATCTATACAGGTTGGCTCAGCAGAGACGTAGAGATGGGAAGGACGTGCAGCAAGTTAGATTTATAAAGCACAGAGAGGGAAATATATTGCCCGATGACAGAAGTGTGCTGGGAAGATGGAAAGAGTACTTTGAAGAGCTTTTGAATGAGGAAACTGAGAGAGAGTAAAAGAGTAGAAGAGGTGACCATTGAGGAGCAGGAAGTAGCAAAGATTTGTAAGGGTGAAGTGAGGAGTGTTGTGAAGAGGATGAAGAATGGAAAGGCAGTTGGTCCTGATGACATACTTGTGGAGGTATGGAAGTGTCAAGGCAAGGTAGCAGTAGATTTTCTGATTTATGGATGTGGTGAAGGAAGACATGAAGGTCGTTGGAGTAAGAGAAGAAGATGCAGAGGACAGGGTGAGATGGAGGCGGATGATTTGCTTTGGCGACCCCTGAAGGGAACAGCCAAAAGGAAATGAAGAAGTATTATACAAAATCCACATTTTAACTTATTCATTACTCAACAGTAATAGCCAGCACTCATGATCAAACTTTGTCATTTATCTAATTGATGAGGAAAATGTTGGATGAGAAGGGGTCCCTGAAGCCACAGAACAAAAACAAAATAAAATAAACAGTGCTGGGCCCCCCCTGATGTCAGAATTGAAGATATGACAGGTGAAACTGTCCAGTTACTATTGGTTTGTTGCTTGGATTTGGATGTAGGGTTCGTCATAGCAATTGAGAACAAACACCTTAATTGCGGTGAAGCCATTGAATGATAGCAATTGGTTTTGGTTACTTTGGTCACTTACTGGGTACATTAAACATGCATTCAACTTTATTTTTCTGCAATTTTAAAGCATGATGCACAAACAGCATTAAAATAAACTCAAATTATGGCATTAAATATGTATATCCATAAAAGATGAATAATATTGGTGATTTTAGAATAAAGAATTCAGAATGTACATTTGATTTCATTCATTATTAATTTAATCTGTTGTTAAAACAACACTGAAAATTATTTACAGATTTAATAAATAATCAGATGAAACAAACAATCTAGCAAAATCTTCTGATGTGAAAGCTTTAAATCTGCCCAACTGAGATAATAAACTGAAGTTTACTTAAGCACTCTGAGTCAAATACCAAGGCCCTGCAATGAAAATACTCCAGAGACCTCTGATTTTCTAAAACATTAATTGGTTCTTTAAAAGCTGATGTGGTGGAAATACGACCATGGTATAGCATTGAGATGAAAACAGCACCTTTCCACAGGATTATTGCATAGCCATTTTGTTTTCAACAGTATGAATGAAAAGTCTAAAGGGTTAATACCAATGAGAACACTAGTGTTTAGTACAATCCATGTAAAATAAAGATCAGGAACAATGCATTATCTGGGACGACAACCTTCAGTGATTAATTATTACTGAGATGAGAGAATCAATCCTGGCGTGTTTGTTCAGTCCACAGCTCTTGTCTCAACATTGTGAATAGGCTGATCTATGACTGGTTTATAGACACATGTCATGCATGTTAATAAGGACATCATCTGGTCTTTGCTGATTCGTAACCAAAAATGGTGATGTTATTGCTAAAAAAATAAAAACCTTTGTGTGTGTGCGTGTGTGTGTGTGTGTGTGTGTGTGTGTTGTGTCTTAAAATTATCTATATCCCATGAAATTCACCAAGACATGTAGCATTTACTTTTTTTTTATACTGCTGAAGACTTACATGTTTCAGAACATTATACACTATAAAATGAGCACGGTAGACCTGTACACTAACACTTTATATTCAGTGCTTATTGTCGTTATAGAGCATGTAAAATATTTACAACTTGCAGTCACTTTAGTTTACCATATGCCACAGGCTTCAAGTCAATCCTGATAGACCAGAGGGAATAAAATCATGGATAGTGATTAGCCAAGGTCATATATATTGCATTCCTATGTACCTACTGGATGATGATGGTGGTCTTGCTGATAGAACCTTATGAAACGAACTTTTCTTCTGAATAAGATTTTTTGTTTTGTTTGTTTGTTTTATATCTGGAATAAAAATTATTACAGCTCACCAGTTACAAATTTTATGTCTTTATCACCTCTTCCACCAAAAGCCCTGGGACAAATGTATAATACCAAGATCACCGTGTATTAGTTTGATACAAGAAGTAAACTGAACATATCGCAGACGTGACTTCTGCCATGTCGCACGGTAGCGTGGTGGATAGAACAGCTGGATAACAGAGGGGCTTGACTAGAGATAAATGACTATTACATTATTCCCCTACATGAGGAGATGCGGTCTGTAATGCACTATTAGAAAAGGTGTACAGTTCAATTATTAATGGTTTAAAATACACAACAGTGGCAATTTTCAAATATTTGGCATTTATTCTTGCTTTGAAATGACCAGATCAATATACCTTAAATACCTCAATTCCTCACCCCTACCTCCCTCATCAAAAAAATCCCAAATCCACAATTAAATTAACAACATTAGCTAAGAATTTTAATCAAGGTAAACTCAAAATAAACTTTATGAAATACTAATAAATAAAAACCTAAATTGTAAACTTGCTGAACCAGACCTATAATCCTGCCTTCAAGGGCAAGTTGGTGGACATTTTTTTTCTGCCACGCCCCATGGTTATACACATTACTGGATGAGAGAAATTTTGACTGGGAGGGTGAAATACAGTAAGACTCCATGTTTTTATTTTTCCAGTAGAAAATAAACATCTATATGGGTTTGTTTTCACAGCTTGACTACTAGCAAGTCACAGCTTGAGTAAAAGTAAGTCTTTTAATTTCTCAGTGGTAATTATGATTGAAACTGAATTGCCGGGGTGTGGGGGTGTCATAAATTGTTTATATTGTAAATATAATTTATTTATATAGAATTGAGAGATTTCCTTACGGCTTTTTCCCTTCTTCAGGGGTCGCCGCAGCGAATGATTCGCATGTTTGATTTGGCATAGGTTTTTAAGTCGGATGGCCTTCCTGACACAACCCTTTTTAGCGCGGGACAGAAACACGCTGACGACTTTGCAGCTCCTCTTTACGAAAGTCAGCAATGGTTCTTTTACATCAACCTCTCACCATAGACAGTGACAGACATGGCCCGCCTTTGATAACCCAGTTAGCTGCACTGGGGGAATTTATTTATATAAAATAAGAAGAAGAAGAAGAAGAAGAAGAAGAAGAAGAAGAAGAAGAAGAGGCACTCCATGAATGTTATTTTTCAACAGCTGAAATACAGTTGGTTGGGAAGTTGAGCTTGAACTTTTCTAAAAAAAAAAAAAAAAAAAACACAGGTGATGGTGCACCAGCTGGGAGAATGAAGGCTCAGGCTCAGTCTCACCCAAAATCCCCACTATTGTTTGAAACATATCCAACTCGCCTCTGTTTATGTGCCATCCCCTTGTGCTTTACATTTTAGCACTCAAATGACCAACATGTAACTGAGAGAATTTGGTAATTTTTCAAAATAAAAAACTTTTCAAAAATAAAGATTGTTCAGTCTCAGATAATAAATAAAATGGAAAAATGAATTATTTATTCTACAGACTGGTACCAATTGAGCTTCAGACCCTGCTTTACACCATATAAATTACATATGGCCCATCAGCACAAAATGGGTCTTAATACTGAATACATCAAACTGGTGTTTCAGACTATGTTCGTCTATGACCGGTCGACCCTACTACAGCTATAAGATCGGAGTGTCTTCGGCGTGTATAACTAAGCATGCTCAACTGGGCTTCTTGTTAGCCGGGATGCGGCTAGCACCAAGCTAATATGCTCATACTACCCGCACCCCGGCTAACAAGAAGCCCAGGCAGAGTTCTCAGAGTCTCCGGCGCATGGTTAGCACTTCTGGTCATACTGCTTGAAAATGTTCAGTCCCTGTGAAACAAAAGGAACAAGCTTCATGCTCAGATTGCAGCGTAGAGGATCTGCTGTGTTTCTGTGAAACATGGCTCTAGGCGAGTACAGTAGGCCCATCTTGTACACTTTTCCTTTCATCCTTGCCGATATTCTCCTATCACACAGCACACCGGACACTTTTCTCCAACCATTCCAATCTGCCGACACACGCTTCTTCACCTCTTTTCCACACTCCCCATTGCTCTGGACTGTTGAGCCTAAGTACTTAAAATCCTCCACCTTCTTTATCTCTGCCCCCTGTAACCTCACCATTCCTCTTCGGTCCTTGTCATTCACACACATGTATTCTGTTTTACTGTGGCTAACCTTCATTCCTCTCCTTTCCAGGGTATACCTCCACCTATTTAGATTTTCCTGCACTTGTTCTCTGCTCTCACTACAGATCACAATGTCATCTGCAAACATCATAGTCCATGGAGATTCTTGTCTAACCTCATCTGTCAGCCTGTCCATCACCATAGCAAACAAGAAGGGGCTCAGAGCTAACCCTTGATGCAGTCCCACCTTCACCTTGAACTCTTCTGTCATACCGACAGCACACCTCACCACTGTCTTACATCTCTCATACATGTCCTGCACCACTCTAACATACTTCTCTGCCACTCCAGACTTCCTCATGCAATACCACAGTTCCTCTTTCGGCACACTGTCATATGCTTTCTCCAGATCCATGAAGGCACAATGCAGCTCCCTCTGGCCTTCTCTGTACTTCTCTATTAACATCCTCAAAGCAAACATTGCATCTGTGGTGCTCTTTCTTGGCATGAAACCAAACTGTTGTTCACAAATTCTGACCTCTGCCCTTAGTCTAGCTTCCACTATTCTTTCCCATAACTTCATCATATGGCTCATCAACTTTATCCCTCTGTAGTTGCCACAACTCTGCACGTCTGCCTTGTTCTTAAAAATGGGCACAAGCACACTTCTCCTGCATTCCTCCGGCATCTGCTCACTCTCTAGGACCTTGTTGAATGTTCTTGTCAGAAAATCTACTGCTACCTCTCCTAGACACTTCCATACCTCCACCGGTATGTCATCAGGGCCAACTGCCTTTCCATTCTTCATCCTCTTCAATGCCCTCCTCACTTCACCCTTACTAATCTTTACTACTTCCTGCTCCTCAACGGTCACCTCTTCTACTCTTTTTTCTCTGTCATTTTCCTCATTCATCAGCTCTTTCAAGTACTCTTTCTATCTTCCCTGCACACTTCTGTCATTAGTCAATAGGTTTCCCACTCTGTCCTTAATCACTCTAACTTGCTGCACGTCCTTTCCATCTTTATTTCTCTACTGTGCCAACCTGTATAAATCATTTTCTCTATCCTTACTGTCCAGTCTAGCATACAAGTCATCATACGCCCTCTGTTTGGCCTTTGACATTGCTACCTTCACTTTACACTGTGTCTCCCTGTACTCCGGTTTATATATATATATATATATATATATATATATATATATATATATATATATATATATATATATATATATATATATATATATACAAAGGATTAGGACAAAGGCTTTCTATTGAAACTCCATTTATCACTACAGATCTGTTTCGAGGGGTGGTGAAACCATCCCCTCTCTTCAGGTGATTACAGAAGAATTCTGATCTGTAGTGATAAATGGAGTTTCAATAGAAAGCCTTTGTCCTGTCCTTTTGTTATTTGCTCTACCAAAAAGTATTGAGCACTCTCCTACGGAAGGATCTACTCAGAAAATCCTATATATATATATATATATATATATATATATATATATATATATATATATAGTCGGCCCACAAATTACGAAGACCCCTGTGTACGAAATCCCCAGATTACGAAAAACATTTTCCTGAGTTTCCGTCCCCGAGATATGAAAGAATCCCCTCTTACAAAAACAAATTCAAAACTCAAACACGCCAATCAAAATTTCACACGAGGCGCGAGTTGCTCTCTCATTGGTTGTCTCTCAACATCCCGCCCCGCTAGCCTCCCAGATAGAGACAGAAGGACGCTTCACTCTTTAGTTTTTAGTTTAGTTTTTTTAAGTTGTTTAATTCAGTAACTGTTTAATAAATGTGGGCGCATTTGAGCTCATCTGGAATTCAGATCCCTCAAGGAATCAAATTAAAGTTGAGTTTGTCAACCAGGGAATGTGCTTTGAATTCACGTGGCTGAGTCCTAAACGAGTTCAACAGTGCCCTTGCTCACTTAAAAGACTGAAAGTTCGTATAACCCACGCTTTGTTTCAAGCAAGCAAACTACTTTCAGGAAGTGCACTACTTTCGGTATTGAGCGCCTCACATATTGTAAGCGTTGATTGGCTGTTTTAATCTTCACGTAAAGTGAGTCGGCTCAGCTTCATGTAAAGTGACCATCCATCTACCATCGGAACCATTTACAAGCAGAAAGATCGCATCACAGAGAATGTTAAAGGTTATATTTGATACTGTATTTGATATTTGATGAGTGAATTTGTTTAAAATTTATCAATTTCAAATTATTTTGCTTGAATTTAATTTATTTGAAATTAATGTTGATATCATTCGATATATTTGATATGATTTTACAATGTTATGTTTATAATAATTGATTTAGGTGTGTTTTATGAGATACGGTAATGGTATTTATAGATGTATAGTACAGTATGAGTGTCATACGTCACATGTCATACGTCATACGTCACTGTCAGAACTTACGTCCACTTTAACTTACGTTCGGCCATCCGGAACCAATTAAAAACGTAAGTCAGGGAGTGTCTTTATATCCTTATCAACTTAATGAAATCAATGTTGCCGAATTCTAAAAATAACTGCGTTGAGTTTTAATGCCTTCTATTTTTTTTTTCATTCATTCATTTTCTGAACCACTTAATCCTAATTAGGGTCACAGGGAGGCTTGTGCCCATCTCAGCCAACTCTGGGCCAGGGCAGAGTACACTCTGGACAGCTTGCCAGGCCATCACAGGGCAGAAACACACTGATGGCTATGCAGCTACTCCGGTTTAAAGTCAGCAATGATTCTTTTACATGACCCTCCAGCACAGACAGTGAGAGACATGGCCAGCCTTTGATATTCCAGTTTGTGGCACTGGGGGGAACAGTGACAGCCTGTTGAGAGTGGGGCTTGAACCCCCAACCTTAGGATCAGTGATCCAGCACCTTTACCACCAGGCCACCACTCACTGCATAGCTTCTGTTTTTATATTTGCATAAGCTAAGAAGTCAGTTCGATGCCTTCTAACTTGTTTTGAGGTGATGCGGTGATTTTGTACAGCTCCTGAGTGTAGTACTCTCTTTACTATTCTAATATAAAATCTTAGTCAAAGCTGTAAAACTGGCTTTTATCTCGACTTTAACTGTTAATGTCACACTTCTGACATTATAGCATAAATTAAACGCTATTATCTCGTTATCAGCATTTTTTTTATTTTTAAAAGTTATACAATTTTCTTCTGATATAGATTTAAAGGACGTGACAGATTTTTCAAGTGTAATGAAGTTTTGTATGCTTAATCCTGATTAAAAATGATATGCAGTGTCTAATTAGCTTTGCTACAACTTCCAAAATACTTTCAGATATTCAGAATACATAAATACTATTAAATTAACAAAGTCAGCTTTATTGTGCTGTAATTACAGCTGCCAAAAAGTTCCATTTTTTTTACTGACACAGACATATACTTGTATTTGTTTTTTTTTAAATGATTGAAATGCGACGGCAGAGTGGGGCAGTGCATAGCCCGTCCACCTCACAGAAAGGCTGTACAGGGTGAGCCTTGAGGCTTTCTGTGTGGAGTTTGCTTGTTTTCAGTGATTGCACTGATTACCTCCAGACACTTCGGTTTCCGCCTACAGTACAAAGACATGCACATTAGGCGAACTCGCTGTTCCAAATTGCCTATAGATGTGACTGTCGGTGTGAATGGTTGTGTGAGTGTTTACCCTACAATGGTCTCACTATTCAAATTTTACCCTTCCTTCACTCAGTGCTCAGTTTTGGCTGCAGCTTCCCCATATCTAGTAGAGTTCTTTAGTGTATTTAATGTTGCCACTTCACCTAATAGTGTGGTTTTGAAGTGGAGAGAAACTATTGCAACCCTTAAAGAACATCCATTGGACTGGTGACCCAAAGCTGTCATGTTAATACACCACCCTCTGTGCCACCATGCTGCCCAGGCAGTAGTTAAGAGAAGTGATTCATATGACCATGATGATTTGATCTGAATCTGTGGGAACAAGCAATCTAGAGTCAATACAGAACAGTGGATTGGATCAATAAAATAAAGAGAACTGCCACTTTTAATGAAATTGTTTTTCTGTCTATCTTCTGAATTCTCCATTTGTAAGATATCGGAGGCACATAAAGCCCTGATACAAAATCTCAGATGACACACAAACAGGTGTGAGCAGGATTATGTAATTACATGATTGGACAAATTTCATTTCTGATATAGATGAATTATACACTGCCCTGCCAAAAATAAATAAACAAATAAAAAAAATCATCAGCAAATTGGCGAGTACTTTAGATTAGATAGTGCAGTGCTTAGGATGTTATTGGTGGAAAAGTGATGTTTAATCTTAATCAATGCAGTGAGTACCTTCTTGTTTTCTTTAACAACCATGTTGGAAAATATTTTGTAGTGATGGAAAGTATGTCACTGTGTTTCTAAAAAGGTCAAAATCTCAAATTATTGTACAATTACACTATCCGACATTATTTACATTCACAAGTGCCTCCATTATTACATTACTTATAACAGTTTACACACACACACACACACACACACACACACACACACACACACACACACACACACACACAAACTTTGGCACAGCACTGTGTGTGTGTGTGTGTGTGTGTGTATATATATATATATATACACACAGTAGGCCCTTGACATTCGAGGGGGTACGGATCCGGGCCTTCCGCAAATCGAGATAATCCGCAAGTTCTGTACGCGGAAGTAAAACCCCATTTATGCATTTATGATGTCACATGCGCGAATGAGCAGCCGGAAGTAAAATACTATGTATCTATTACATGCGCTAAAATATGCTTCTTAAACACATTCTACAGACAGTCTTACTCATTAATACAGTATTAATGTAGTAAAATATAGTCATGATTAAGAAAAACTTTTTAATTTTGTACTGTGATATTTAGTAATAAAATATATAAACATTATACAGCATATAGTGTTGTAAAGCACTCGTTTTAAAGTCTTTTTCAATTATTATTCCAGTACAGTACCTCAGTTAATTCTGAGAATGTTTGTGTGTGAGATTTTATGTTCTGTAGCATGTTTAACAAATGATACCAAAAGGATAAACTTTATTACGCTTCATGTCCTTTTACATTGAACTTGGAGAGACGTCTTGGCGTGACGTGTCCAAGATGGCACTGCCTAGAGGGCAACGTCATGGAGTTCTCAGAGTCAAATTGTTTCTTTGTTCATTTTAATTTGTTTTATTTGTTTTTTTCATGTTATGCACTATGCTCGTCTATGATCGATCAACCCTACTACAGCTATGAGCAGTTTCAGCTTCGGGCAACTAAGCACGCAACAACGTATATCTTGAGCTGCTGTGCTATGCTATGCTATGCTAAAGCCCAGGGGGAGTTTTCAGATTCTCCGGCGCTTGGTTAGCATTTCTGGCCATACTGCTTTAAAATGTTCAGTCCCTGTGAAGCAATATGGACGAGCTTCATGTTCAGATTGCAGCACAGAGGGATTTACAGGACTGTGTTTCTGTGAAACATGGCTCAAGTAGAGTACACCCGATAAGGCGATTATACCAGCCGGCTGCACGGCCTTCATCCCCTGCAATCCCAAGCGCTGGAGTCGTTACTTTTTACTAGTTTACTTGTGTTTTATCTTTGTATAATATTTAGGTTTGCTTGATTTGAAATGGCTGACAGTGACAAACGTGCAAAAAATGTCAGAAATTGGTCAGGGGGAAAAAAACTTTTGCACAGCACTGGAATACTGTTGAAATATTTATTATTATTATTATTATTATTATTATTATTATTATTATTATTATTATTATTGAGACATATCCAGACATCAAGGACATTAAGGAATCATTTTTCACACAAACATCAACACCACAGAGCTCTGACTATAACTTCAATGATTTCTGTCACTTATTAGTGGCTGTTGCATTGAACTTATTGCTTCCAAAACTGCTGGTCTCCTACAATGACAGAAAAAGTTGAAAAAAAAGTGTGTGTGTGTGTGTGTGTGTGTATGTGTGTGTGTGTGTGTGTGTGTGTGTATGTATATATATATATATATATATATATTTATATATATATATATATATATGTGTGTGTGTGTGTGTGTGTGTGTGTGTGTATGTATATATATATATATATATATATATATATATATATATATATATATACATAAATTGGAGGTGGGTAAACTACAACAGCACAATCCCGTCAACCATTAACAGGAATCTGATGCTATCATGACAGATTAACCCAATCTGGTCACACAGATCACAATGTTTGATGTTTTGTGCATGCTGAGGCCCTTTTGTTCCCACCACAGATTTTAAAAAGTAATTTTTAAAAGATATTTTCATCTGCTCACTACTATGAACAAGTCATTTCTACCAACAGAAGTCCCACTCACCTTAAACAGAAAATCTGATATTTGAGTAAAATGATCCCATGTGAAGGTTATTTATGATTTTATGGAACTTTTTTTCTGTGACCATTACAAGCAATGCATTTTGGGATGTTCCATACTTGCAACATTGGTCCGCTTGGGAAATTTACAATGAATAAAACATGTCTAATGAAGTTTGAATTTATTTCAGTGAAACAATCTTTAACATGTTCAGGAGAGTAGTTAAGTCTGTATTATTTATCTTCTTCTTCTTATTATTATTATTATTCCTCTTCTTCTTCTTCTTCTTCTTCTTCTTCATCTTCTTTTCCTTTTGGCTGTTCCCTTCAGGCGTCGCCACAGCAAATTGTCTGCCTCCATCTCACCATATCCTCTGCATCTTCTACTCTAACTCCAACTACCTTCATGTCCTCCTTCAACACATCCATAAATCTTCTCTTTGATCTTCCTCGAGGCCTTCTGCCTGGCAGTTCCAACCTCAGCATCCGGCCACCAATATACTCACTATCCCTCCTCTGTACACGTCCAAACCATCTCAATCTAGCCTCTCTGACTTTGTCTCCAAAACATCTTGCATGTGCTGTCCCTCTGATGGACTCATTCTTGATCCTATCCATCCTCGTTACTCCCAAAGAGAACTTTAAAATTTTCATCTCTGTTACCTCCAGCTCTGCCTCCTGTCTTTTCCTCAGGGCCACTGTTTCTAAAAACATACAGCATTGCTGGCCTCAACAATTATTGCCAGTACCTTCCTATCACACATCACACCAGACACTTTTCTCCAACCATTCCAACCTGGCTGCACACGCTTCTTCACCTCTTTTCCACACTCTCCATTGCAAACATCATAGTCCATGGAGATTCTTGTATAACCTTGTTTGTCAGCCTGTCCATCACCATAGCAAACAAGAAGGGGCTCAGAGCTAACCCTAGATGCAGTCCCACCTTCACCTTGAACTCTTCTGTCATACCGAGAGCACACCTCACCACTGTCTTACATCTCTCATACATGTCCTGCACCACTCTAACATACTTCTCTGCCACTCCAGACTTCCTCATGCAATACCACAGTTCCTCCCCGGCACACTGTCATATGCTTTCTCCAGATCCACAAAGGCACAATACAGTTCCCTCTGGCCTTCTCTGTACTTCTTCATTAACATCCTCTAAGCAAACACTGCATCTGTGGTGCTCTTTCTTGGCATAAAACCGAATTGTTGTTCACAAATGCTGACCTCTGCCCTTAGTCCAGCTTCCACTATTCTTTCTCATAACTTCATAGTACGGCTCATCAACTTTATCCCTCTGTAGCTGCTACAACTCTGTATGTCTCCCTTGTTCTTAAAAGAACACAGAAAGCCTGTATTATGGATCAATTACACAAAAGAAAAAAATCAAAAGTTCAGTCATGCCCTGAAATTAATATTTTCATGTGATATTCTACGTAACAGTTTTTATCCTTTGTAAAGCACAGCAGCACTTTGCACTTTTGGCAGGCCATTTGTGTGTGACCCTTGCTGCACAGCCTGTATCAACCACGTTTTTCAGCATGGATAGAAAAGTGGTCAAGTCGATCGAGCCTGACATCAGCAGAAGGTGTGACGGTTCTCTGGTGTGGTGGTAGAGGCGGGGTGGGGGGAGGACTTTCATGTTCCAAAGAAGGTCTTCCTCTTTTTTTACTATTTCTGTCAGCATGTTTCCCTACATTGATAAGTGCATCTGCCACTTCGGCGTGGAAGTCGAGAGGTGGCATATACTTCTCCTGTTTCTGGTTGACGTGACGCACATAGAGGAGCCAGCCATTGACCAGAGATAGGTAAATTAAATAATATAAAATACGCAGATACCAACGGCGTGGGCGAATACCAATCTGATAAAGCGATACCAATCTGCTAAGTCCACCCTACCCATGTTCTCATTGTAGACTTTGACAATGTGTGGTGTGTCCATCTCAACAAAGTCCTTTACTTTTGACCACCTACTGCATTTATCCACTGGATCTGGCCAGATGTAGGATGATGTCAACAATGCAGTAGGCTCTTGACTATTTGCGGTTTTGCACTCATGGTTTGAGTATTCGAGAATTGCCAAGCAACTGACACGTCACTCAAATTCAGCCAATGGCTGTCCTCCTTCCTTCTGATTGGTTGAGATGATGTAATGCCCCTTTTTCCTCATTCGTGCACAAGTTGTCAATGAGCCTCTTTTTTGTGTGTGTTTTAATTACCACGTAAGCTCTATGCTGCCACTCAAATGCTGTGCGTCTTCTCTGGTTAAGCGATAGTTTCCTCTGAACTGCTGTATTAAAGTCTTTTTCAATTATTATTCAGATGCAGTAGCTAAGTTAATGTTTAGAATGTTTGTGAGTGAGATTTTATGTTCTGTAGCATGTTTAACAAACAATATCAAAAGGATAAACTTTATTACGCTTCATGTCCATTGAACTTGGAGTGACGTCTCCAAGATAGCGCTGCCTAGAGGGCAACGTCACGGAGTTCTCAGAGTCAAATTGTTTCTTTGTTCATTTTAATTTGCTGTTTTGTTTGTTCGTGTTTTCCACTATGCTCGTCTATGACCGGTCAACCCTACTACAGCTACGAGATCGGAGTCTTCGGCTACTAAGCACGCTCAACTCCTGTCCTGAGCTAATATCCTGTCCTGACCGGTCATAGAAGAGCATACTTCAAAACATGAACAAACAAAACAACAAATTAAAACAAACAAAGAAACAATTTGACTCTGAGAACTCTGCGACATCGCCCTCTAGGCAGCGCCATCTTGGAGACGTCACTCCAAGACGTCACTCCAAGTTCAATGTAATATTAAATGTGATGGTGCAGTTACTTATTCCTCCCCCTTCTGTCATTGTTTGCATGCTATGCTCATTAAATCATCTGTGGAGGAGGTGAGTGAGAGGAGGATGGTAGCAAAGCTCACATCCATCATGGACAACAGCCCTCACCCACTTCACCAGACTGTAGAGAAGCTGAGTAGCTCCTTCAGTGGACGACTGAGGCATCCTCAGTGCAGGAAGGAGCGCTACCGCAGGTCGTTCATTCCCACCGCTGTCAGACTGTACAACGCCACTTTGTAACTGTCTGTGAAAATACCGGTGATGTGCAATAACAACCCCGTGCACTTTAATCAACCACATCTACCCCACTGACTGTCAACCATATCAACCCATCTACTCTGCATTCAGATACATTACACTTTAATATAGGCCAGTCTATAAAGTCGTTCCCTTCTTTTCTTTTATTGTTTATTAATTTATACTATTTATGTATCTATTTATTTACTTATATAATATATATGTATGTGTGTATGTTTGTATTTGTATCTATTTTTGCACCCCCTACTGATGGTACCTCAAGAACCTGTAACAGTGAAATTCTCCATTGTGAGATTAATAAAGCTGTATCTTATCTTATCTTATCTTATCTTATCTCTTAAAATATGAAAACCTATAAATGTTTGGGTGGTTTTAGTTAAAGCAGACACTGTTTTTTCATCTGTGTGATTTTGACAAAGATCAGATCACATTTGATGGTGATTTTATGCAGAAATGTGAGAAATTACAAAAGGTTCAGATACTTTTTCATACCACTATATATATATATATATATATATATATATATATATTATGTTAGACATGTGCACAATGGCACTGCTTTACGAATTGCCATGGATCCTTGCAAATAGAGTTATAGTAGCATTCAGAAAAGTCTACTGTCATATTCCCCTGAGTTTAATGATCAGCTTTCTAGGGTTTGGTGGAAATGTAATTTGACGTGACCATTGTGGTGTATTTAACTATCAAATGAAGTCTTTCAATGCATTTCTCCTTGTCTATTCTAAGTACTGTGGTTGTAAAAACCTGTCATAATTCACAGCAGGTTTATTACCTCACACTACGCATATAGAGTTCCTCAGCCATTTCTGTGACATGTGACCTGACTTCCATTTATAGGGAGAGCTCCAGAACTAGAGGAAGGCTGTAATCCTGTCTGTCCTTGAGGCCGTGTGCATGAATTTGCATTTTGACTGAAACCCTTGAACAGGCTTAGAATGAGTGATCCATGTGCTGGTGCTTCATGTGAGTGTCACTCAGCCTCCCCTTGTTGTGCCGGAGAAACAGGAGGATGAGATTCTGTTGGCTTCAGATTAGATGAGTTCCATGCTGAGATTGGCTGGAAACATCCTTTATAGCCGCTCCTGGCATCACCGGGCTATTGTCTCTGCAAGAAGGTGATGGCCTGTGAGTCACAATAAATTGTGGTCTTGAGAAGGAAGAAAATAACTGTGTGGTAGGCATTGTTTGAGGCTGGCGGGGAGAGAAATATCTGGCAGCTTCAAGGCTTGGAGGTGAAGGTAATGGAAGCTCACACAGGGAAGACATTAGTCAGCCAGTGTGTGTGTGTGTGTGTGTGTGTGTGTGTGTGTGTGTGTGCGTGTGTTTGCATGTGTGTGAGATAGAGAGAGAGAGAGAGAGAGAGAGAGAGAGAGAGAGAGAGAGAGAGAGAGAGCATATTTGCAACAGGGCAGCCTGGGAAACATATCAATAAAATGTGTTCGGGTGGATAGAAAAAAAGAAAAAGAAAAATATGAGTGTGTTTTGAACACTCTAAACAAAATCAAAAAAAAAAAAAAAAAAAAAAACCACCAGGAAAATATTTTTACTCCTTTACTCTGCCACAGTTAGGAAGAAGTCTTTCCAAAATAATATCAATAATAGAGCACTGTATATTCATGATGCTTTGATGATACAGGCTAATCTGAACACTAAGATGTATGGCAATGCAATTTGGAGTGAGGGATTTGCATTGTATTCATGCAATAAAGATGATTTTTGCAAGTTTAAGGCAACACAACCCATGACTCATTCAGCTTCGTTGCATTTAAAACCTTTAAACCCAATAAAAGCCCTTTTAGGAATGTGTATTTCTGTATCCTTACAATATTTTTTCACACATTTGTTTTCAAATTGGAGCTTATACAATAGTGCATGCATACTCATACATCTCATATTTTACTGCTTTACTTCCTTCCAACACACATTTCACAATTCATCAAATCATTAGAATTCTTTGCTGTGTATGTTAAAATGGAGTTCCGAAAGCTGTGAAGCCAGGGGTGGGAGAAGGGACAAGCTCTGACTTTCTGCAAAATGCCCCTTCCGCTAGCGTCTCAAACTGCCTCTGACAGCTAAGTCCAACTCATGGCCTTCTCGAATGGCATACACCCTATGCCTGGTAGAACTGTAATCAGTGACAGCAGAAGGGGCGAGGGCAAGGTACTGGTGCCCCAAAACCAGTGCTCTGGGTAGATGGGACTCATTAGCGGGTGAGGCGACCAGTCGAGGAGAAGTAAAACTCTGATTTCAAACCTCCTCTACCTTGTGGCAAGACCCAATATGGGAAGGGCTTGGGGAGAAAACCCCGAAAAGAAATTCGAAGTCGGAGTCCCGTAGGCAGTTTGATGTTGTGCTCAACCTCAATCTGACAGTTCCTCTGACACACCGATACCAAGCTGTACTGGCCTTTGCCTTTCCCTTCGACCCCATTGGTGCTGTGGAGAGGGGGGGACCTGCTGCATGGGCGACCGCGAATCTTCCATACACATTGCCCAGACCTGCGCCCTGGAGAGGACACTCCAGCATCATGTCACGTGATGTAAAAACATGAGGAACAATAGTTTACTCATTATAAGCTTCCACTCAATTGGCATAGAGCTGGTCACGAGGGGTTGTTTTCGACGGTAGGTGAGGTCATAGTATCTCACTGGACAGCTACCGTCCGCCTCAAGCTGGGCAGTCCCCAGTTAGTTAAGTGTTGTTCCGCCACAGTCTATTCACCTCACTGGGTGCATGGGGCTCAGAAATGCTTACGTTCTGAATCATGGACTGCAAAACCTGCACCAAACAAACACAAAGTACCAAATAACAAAAAAAAAAAAAAAAACACAGCACACAAATTTGGCTGCTGGAACGTCTGAACGCTACTTCTGGGGCTCTCGAGCGATCACTGTCAGATAGAGGATGCATGCAAGACTGCGGTAATAAACAATGAACTACTAAAGCTCAATGTGGACATCGCCACTCTCCAAGAAACATGCCCACCAGAGAGATGCTCACTACATGAACGTGATTATAGCTTTTACTGGCAGAGAAAGCATGCAGAAGAGACAAGAGAGCATGGAGTCGGTTTTGCAGTGAAAAACTCTCTGTTGAAGATGGTGGATCTTGCTGAAGGAACAACAGAAAGAGTGCTCTCTCTTCGACTGCACACATCAGATGGACCGGTCAACCTAATCAGTGTCTACGCGCCCACCTAGTACTCTGGGCAGGACATGAAAGAGGAATTCTATAGCCAGCTTACATCAATGATACAAAGGATACCTTCCAGAAAACACCTGATTTTATTGGGAGATTTTAACGCCAGAGTGGGGTTGACTCAGGGTCCTGACCAACATGTATAGGGAAGCACGGAACTGGTAAGATGGATGAAAATAGACAACGCCTGCTGGAACTGTGCTTAATCCAAGGACTCTGCATTATGAACACCAACTAAAACAACAACATACAATTTCTTGGATGCACCTGCTCTCTAAGCACTGGCACCAACTGGACCTTATACTGACATGTCAACATCATCTGCGGTATGTACAGCTCACCCGCTCATATCAGAGTGCCAACTGTGACGCAGATCAGTCACTGGTTTGTTGTAAGGTCAGCCTACCTTGTTCCCAAAGTCATGCATTACAATAAACCTCCTGGAAGACAGTGTATTGACGCAAGGGTGACGCAATAACCAGACAAAGTCATTGAATTCAAAGAAAAGCTGATACAGTCTATCGCAACTTTACCCAAAGCAGATGTTGCAGAAAGCTGGGACACCCTGAGAGACCACATCCATAGCATTGCTCTGTGCATATTTGGCAAAAGCTCTGCAGGCAGCCAGAAGTAAGACTCAACAGACAGCCAGATGCTGCGCAAACGATGACTGGTTGAAACTCTGTGAAGGCATCCAGACGGCAGCCAACAAAGGAGACATACGTGGAATGTAGGACGGGATCAATAAAGCAATAGGCCCAACCCACCTCAAGACAGCACTTCTAAAAACCAAGACAGGAACTACCATCACAAACAAAGTGGAGCTGTTGGAGAGGTAGGTGGAACGCTACTCTGAACTTTATTCCCAAGACAGCTCGATTTTGGTGGAAGCATTGATTACAGAAGCTCCCCGACTGGACGGCCGAACATAAGTTGAAAGTGAACGTAAGTTGTTACATTGACGTATGACGTATGACGTGTGACATATAACGCTCAAACTGTACTATACATCCATAAATACCATTACCGTATCTCATAAAACACCCCTAAATCAATTATTATAAACATAACATTGTAAAATAATATCAAATATCAACATTAATTTCAAATAAATTAAATTTAAGCAAAATAATTTCAAATTGAAAAATTTTAATCAAATTCACTCATCAAATATCAAATACAGTATCAAATATAACCTTTAACATTCTCTATGATGCGATCTTTCTGCTTGTAAATGGTTCCGACGGTCGACGGATGGATATATATATACCAAAGAGACGATTCATGGATGTGGTGAAGGAGGACATGAAGGCAGTTGGTGTAAGAGAAGAAGATGCAGAGGATAGGGTGAGATGGAGGCAGATGATTTGCTGTGGCGACCCCTGAAGGGAAAAGCCGAAAGGACAAGAAGAAGAAGAAGAAGATATATATATATATATATATATATATATAAACTGAACTGGGAAGGGCACGTTCAGTCGGTTGTTTGTAAACAGTGGACGCAGCGCCATTGTGTCATTACGTCGGCGTACTACGTAGGTACGTCTAAACTCAAAATTTGACTTTAAAAACGTAAAACTGATGAACGTAAGTCAGGGCGCGTCTGTAATTCCGAGGAACTACTGGTCATGGAATAACTGAACTTCCCTTCAACCATGGAGGAACTGGGAGAAGAATTTGACCCCCTGCCAACTGGGAAGGCACCTGGGCATGGCGGGATTCCAGCAGAGGTTATAAAGTGCTCAAATGATGTTATCCTTCGACAGCTCCATGAGATCCTATATCGCTGCTTGGGAGAAGGAGAGGTGCCTCAAGACATGAAGGACAGCAAAATAGTGACACTGTATAAAAACAAAGGTAGCTGAAGCAACTGTGGCAGTTATCATGGGATATCATTGCTCAGCGTTCCAGGGAAGGCATTGGCATGCACGTGTGTTTCTTAGCAGTCTTCGGAAGCTCGCGGAAAGTGTCTATCCTGAATCACAAAGTTGTTTCAGATCCGGGTGCTTCTCGATTGATATGATCTTTTCTCTCAGACAGCTACAGGAAAAGTGCAGGTAGCAAAATAAACCGCTTTATACTGCATTCATCAACCTGACAAAAGCTTTCGACACAGTTAGCCGTGAAGGACTGTTCCAAGTTCTCAAGAAAATCGGGTGTCCCCCCTCAAATGCTGCAAATCATTAAATCCCTCCATACTGACATGAAAGCCACTATCCAGTTTGGTTTTTCAAAACCATTCAACGTCAGCTGTGGAGTAAAACGGCTGTGTGCTCACCCCTACCCTGTACAATATATTTTTCTATAATGCTGAAATATGCTTTCGGCACTCTAAACGATGGCACCGGTTTCCAAACAAAGGTCAACTGGGAAACTGTTCAACCTATCACGTTTGAGTGCAAAATCCAAGATCCGAAAAGTAACCATCAGTGAGATGCTGTTTGCTGACGATGCAGCGTTTGTACCTCACTCAGAATTGGAATTACAATCAATGCTCAGCCAAAAGAAGACCAAAGTAATGTGCCAAGGCGTTTCAAACCCACCGATGATAAATATAAAAAAAAAAAAACACTCACTCGATGTGGTTCATGAGTTTACATACCTTGGATTTAAAATATCGGACAAACACTCACTCGACAGTGAACTTGACAGTAGACTCGGTTTTACTGCAGCGACCTTCGAAAAACTAGCACAGAAGGTATGGTTAAACCAAAAACTATCAAGACACATGAAGATCACTGTATACAAGTCATGCGTCCTCAGTACCTTGCTATATGCCAGTGAGACGTGGTGTCTATATGCC
>CM045742.1:2662500-2690000 GCA_024760905.1 Plotosus lineatus | reverse complement strand
ACACACACATATATATACACTCAGTCTGTAGTTTGTAAACAATGAATGCAGCATCATTGCGTCATTGCGTCATTACGTCAACGTACTACGTAGGTACGTCTAAACTCAAAATTTGACTTTTTAAAAAAACAAACAAAAAACCTAAAATCGAAAAAACATAAAACGGATGAATATAGGTCAGGAAGCATCTATATGTGTGTGTGTGTGTGTGTGTGTGTGTGTGTGTGTGTGTGTGTGTGTGTGTGTGTGTGTGTGTGTGTGTGTGTGTGTGTGTGTGTGTGTGTGTATTATTTATTTATATATATTTTTTTATAGGGGCAGTGGTGGTCTAGTGGTATAAGGCGCCGGATTGCTGATCCAAAGGTTGGGAATTCGAGTCCCACTCTCCACAAGGTTGTCACTGTCCCCCCCCCAGTGCAGCTAACTGGGTTATCAAAGGCCGGCCATGTCTCTCGCTGTCTATGGTGAGAGGCATGTAAAAGAACCATTGCTGACTTTCGACAAGAGTAGGCTGCAAAGCCGTCAGCGTGTTTCCGCCCTGCGATGGCCTGGCGAGCTGTCCAGGGTGTACTCTGCCCTCGCCCTGAGTTGTCTGGGATGGGCACCAGCCTCCCCGTGACCCTAATTAGGATGAAGCGGTTACAGAAAATGAATGAATGAACTGATATTTTTTGATGCAGATACATGATTGAGTTCTGTAGCTGAGGATGAGCCATGATAATAAACTTTTGAACTTCAGAAATAAACTGTTGCATGTGTTGCTGCTACTCGATGAATTGTCCTTGAGCTCAAATAGAGTTCGTCAGAGGTTTAATGCCTTTTACATCTGTGATGTTTTGATGATGCGTTTTATCATGAGCAGAAGCTCACCGGAGATGAAAGCGTATATTCAGAATAAACAGAGTTTCCTGAATAAACAGTTCAGAAAGATGAAATCCCAAAATGACAGGCAGAGTTCAAGGTCAGGCATGCAAGTGCAAATATACTAGAAAATAACTCTTTAATATAAGTCAATAAGTCTTTCTTTTTTCTTTCGTTTTACTAGAGAATAGGTCTTTCAGAGATCAAAGCAATGAACAGGCATAATATCAAAATGTGCAGCTTGCCAATCCATTGTAAGGCCAACACACACCGAACCATTCACGCTTGAGGCAATTATGGACAGCCAATTAGCCTAATGTAGATGTCTTTGGACTGTGGGAGGAAACCAGAATAGCCAGAGAAAACCCATGCAAGAGCGGGAAATGCATGCAAAATTCACAAAAATAACTGTCGCTAAGTCAAGCCAGTATATCTTCAACCATGCATGCTATTTCTGAACTACTCAGTCCTAGTTCAGGTCACAAGGACTCATACATCCCACTCCTTGGTAGGTTCCAGCGTATATAAACGAGATGATTCCCCTCTCTCATCAGTGGTCGTAATGCTTTTAATGGTTGAGCTGTTATGCTACGTGAGGATATGATGAATGCCGGTCTGGATCGAGTTTGTGCTGGGAGTGTTATAGCATTGTGGCAGGATGTGTGACTTTAGCAGTGAATGATGTAAGGCTGTCACAAGCACAAATGCATTAAGGAAAGGATTTACAGAGCCTTTCTGCTGAATGATCTACCACCCACACAACTGGTGAGATAGGAGAGAGGCATGCCTGTGAATATACAGTATTTTGCATAAACAAACAAACAAACACAAACATATACATGTTGTAGAGGGAGTTGCCATTGTTTACCCCGTATGGATGCTCGCAAACTGCAGTATAATAGCAAGCAAACACACACACACACACACACACACACACACACACACACACACACACACACACACACACCAGCAGATCATCCAGGGAGACTTCTTTGTACATCAGATGTATGAACAATGCCAAGATGTGTGCGTGGAAGATTGGTAACTTCAATCAGGACGCACATCTGTTGTTTTATTTGAGTGAGCTTGCCAATGCAGCATGCTAGGTAGTATAGCTTTCATGAGATGTTTCCTGAGTAGTCACTTGAGAGCTTTCTGTAAGAGTTAAAGATATGGTGTTTTATGAGAACAGCTTTGTGTCCAACAGTGCCACCAGGTCCTCAATTACAGAACTGCAGCCCAGTGTGAAACCTCCAACTGAAAGCAGTTGACAGACTACAGGAGGGAAAAAGAATAAAAATGAATAATGCAATCATTGTTGATCAGTTTTCTTTACAAAAAAATACTACTAATTAAAACTAACATGACTACTGACTAAAATACTAGTAGTGTTTCTATTTGCTTTTATTTGTTTGATTGTTTTTCCCCTTCGTTGTAAAAAAATGGTACAATTAACAACACACAAAAAATAAAACAAATAAATAAAAAAAATACTAATAAAGTTATTTCTGAATAACTGAATTTCCATATTTATCGTTGACACGCATAAGATGAACATCTGCCAGCTGAGCGAACTGAATTCCGGTCTGGAAGGATCAATCGTCACACCCCCTCCCCCTCCGCACCCCTCCCCTCCCACTTCCCCTCCCCTCCCCTCCCCTCCCCTCCCCTCTCTCCTCCCCTCTCTCCCACCTCTCTCCCCACCCTTCCTCTCTCTCTCTCCACGCCTCATTTTGTCAGCTCGCAGCAGCGCGCGCGTGTGAATCTCTTTTCCCGACTCCAGTGCACTTGCCGTCCGGAACCGAACCACAGCGACGAAACGTTGCTCGTGCTGATTTAAGAACACTCATAGTTTTGCCAAGACGGAAAGGTGTTGTTGTCGCGGTTTCTAGTTTGTTTTGAACCGACATGATTGGGGATGGCCGTGTTGATCACTCGGTGTGCTCCGTGCTGGAGATGAGCTAGTGCAGGCGCGCGGTTGTGCGCGGGGAGTTGCCGCTGTGTGAGTGTCAAAACCCTTGAGGATGCTGAGATGCTGACCAGCGCCAGTAGGTGAGTACACACACACACACACACTCATACACACACACACACACACACGCTCACACACACACACACACACACACTCTCTCGCACACGCACAGTCGGAATGTAGACGCGGAGACGGTATAAAATCCGTGATGGTGGCGCTTGTGTGAACTGGAGAGATGTGGCCGAGCCGAGGGCGATACCGGCTTCAAGGGTGTTTAAATGTCATTAGGATTGAAAAATGTCTTGAAACACGAGAGCGATGTGTCTTCACTTGATCTATCTCGGAGATACCTCGGGTATTTTCCATCGTTTTTTCAGTTTTGGGTCTGTATTAAGGGGGAAACGAGGTAAGTTACTTCTTCTGCGTCAGTTGATGAATCTGACTCCAGACAGGATGTATTTCACAAAATCCAAAACTGATACAAAGCCCACCCAACATTATTTTACACAAAACCCACTCAACACTATTCTACACAGAACCAAACACTACACTGTTCTATACAAAACCCCACTGCACTATTCTACAAAAAACAAAACAAAAAACAAACAAAACAAAACAAAAAAACACTCCACACTATTCTACACAAAACCAACTCAACACTATTCTACACAGAACCAAACACTACACTGTTCCACACAAACCCCACCCAACACTATTCTACACAAAACCAACTCAACACTACAGAAAAAAAACAAACACCTATTCTGCACAAAACCCACTCAACACTATTCTACACAGAACCAAACACTACACTGTTCCACACAAACCCCACCCAACACTATTCTACACTAAACCAACTCAACAATACACAAAACCAAACACCTATTCTGCACAAACCCCACCCAACACTATTCTACACTAAACCAACTCAACAATACACAAAACCAAACACCTATTCTGCACAAAACCCACTCAACACTATTCTACATAGGACCAAACAGTACACTGTTCCACACAAACCCCACCCAACACTATTCTACACAAAACAAACTCAACACTGCACAAAACCAAACACCTATTATGCACAAAACCCACTCAACACTATTCTACACAGAACCAAACACTACACTGTTCTATACAAAACCCCACTGCACTATTCTACAAAAACAAAAACAAACAAAACAAAAACACTCCACACTATTCTACACAAAACCAACTCCACACTATTCTACACAGAACCAAACACTACACTGTTCCACACAAACCCCACCCAACACTATTCTACACAAAACCAACTCAACACTACAGAAAAAAAACAAACACCTATTCTGCACAAAACGCACTCAACACTATTCTACACAGAACCAAATACTACACTGTTCCACACAAACCCCACGCAACACTATTCTACACTAAACCAACTCAACAATACACAAAACCAAACACCTATTCTGCACAAAACCAACTCAACACTATTCTACACAGAACCGAACACTACACTGTTCTACACAAAACCCACTCAATATTATACTACACAGAACCAAACAGTACACTGTTCCACACAAACCCCACCCAACACTATTCTACACAGAACCAACTCAACACTACACAACACAAAACCAAACACCTATTCTGCACAAAACCCATTCAACACTATTCTACACAGAACCAAACAGTACACTACCGTTCTATACAAAACCCACTCAATACTATTCTAAACAGAACCAAATACTACACTGTTCTATACAAACCCCCACCGCACTATTCTACAAAAAAAAACAACCAACCAAAAAACCCTACTCCACACTATTCTACATAAAACCCACTCAACACCATTGTACACATAACCAAACACTACATTGATCTACACACAACCCACCCAACACTGTCTGTCTGTCTGTCTTCCTTTCGGCTTTTTCCCTTTTACTCGGGAGTCGCCACAGCGAATTATCCGATTTGCACGTTTGATTTGGCAGAGGTTTTTACTTTGGATGCCCTTCCTGTCACAACCCTTTTTAGCAAGGGACAGAAACACGCTGACGACTTTGCAGCCTACTCTTTACGAAAGTGAGCAATGGTTCTTTTACATGCCTCACACCATAGACAGTGAGAGACATGGCCCGCCTTTGATAACCCAGTTAGCTGCACTGTGGGGGACAGTATGCTGCACTAAACCAAACCTCTACACTGTTCTACTCAAACCCCACTCAACACTACTCAAAACCAAACACCTATTATGCACAAAACCCACTCAACACTCTTCTACATAAGACCAAACACTACACAGTTATACACAAAACCCACCCAACACTATTCTACACAAAACCAAACACTACGCTGTTCTATGCACAGCCCACCCAACACTATGTTGCAGTGAACCAAACTCTGCACTGTTCTACACAAGATCCACCCAACACTATTCTACACAGAACCAAGCACTACACTGTTCTACACAAAACCCACTCAATACTATTCTACACAAAGACTACACTATTCAATTGATACTATAAACTACACTAATACACTATAAACTACACTACACTATTCAATTGAAAACCCACTCAAAATAATTCTAAAGAAAACCCCACTCAACACTACTATACACAAAACCAGACTGAGCACTATGCTACACAAAACCCCTCATATTATGCCAGACAAAACTTCACTCAACACTATTCAAGAAAAATCCCCCACTCAACATTATTCTGCACAAATACCCCACACAACACTGGTCTACACAAAAACACTTTCGATTACTTTCTATGCAAAACCCCACGAAACACAATTTTTACACAAAACCCAACTCAGCACTATTCTACGCAAAACCCCATTCAGCACTATTCTACGCAAAACCCTTCGCAATACTATTCCAGACAAAACTCCACTCAACACTATTCTACACAACTCTGTTCTAACATAAAACCCCACACAACCCTATTCTACACAAAACCCTCTTCAATAATATTTCATGCAAAAACCTACGAAACACTATTTCTGTACAAAACCAAACTCAACACTATTGTACACAAAACTCCAGGCAACACTATTCTACATAATACCTCACACTGCACTGTTCTACAAAAAACCCATCCAGCATTATTCTACACAGAACCAAATACTACACTATTCTAAACAAAACCCACTCAACACTATTCTATACAAAGCCCCACTCAACAATATTCCACACAAAACCACTCAACAGTATTCTCCACAAAACCAAACACTACAGTATTCTACAGAAAACCCACATTGCACTGTTCTACACAATACCAAAAATTACACTATTCGAATTTCAGCACTATTCGACACAAAACCTCATTAAATACTATTCTTCACAAAACCCCACTCAACACTATTCTACACAAAACCTCACACTACACTGTTCCACACAAAATCTCATTCAACGCTATTCTACACAAAGTCCCACTCCAACAATATTCTACATAAACCCCACTCAACACTATTCTACACAAATCCTCACACAACACTACAGAAAACCCCGCACTACTCTATTCTACACAAAACCCTACACAATACTATTTTATGCAAAACCCTGCACAACACGATTCGACACAAAACACCTCTCAGCGCTATTCTACACAAACCCCACTCAGCACTATTCTACACAAAATCCCACTCAACAATATTTTACACAAAAGCCCACAAAACACTACTTGACACAAAACCCCACTCTGCACCATTATACATAAAACACACTCATCAGTATTTTACACAAAACGAAACACTTCATTATTCGACACAAAACCAAGCTCTACACTATTCTACACAAAACACCAATCAGCAATATTCTACACAAAACCCCACAATGCACTATTCAACACCAAATCCCACTCAAAGTTTTTCTGCAGAAAACCCCACTCAGTACTACTCTACACAAAACCCAGTCAATACTATTCTACACAAAACCCCACATTACACTATTCTACACAAACCCCTACACAACCCTTATTCTACACAAAACTCCACACAACACTTTTCCACACAAAACACCACACTACACTACTTTACATAACACCCCATATTACACTATTTCGCACAAAACCCACTCAACACTATTCTGTACAAAACCCCCACTCGACACTATTCACAAAACCTCACACACTATTCTCCACAAATCCCCACTCAACAATACAGTATTCTACACAAACCCCAGTCTGCATCTATTCTACACAAACCCACTCAACACCATTCCATGCAAATCCTACTCAACACTATTCGACACAAAACCCCACTCAACACTATTTGACACAAAACCCCACTCAACACTATTCTACACAAAACTCCACTCAGAAGTAGGTAGATAGGTAAGGTATAGTCTGTTGGGTTTTTACACCCGAGCCTCGTGGCTCATCAGGCCAGTGCTTATCCCCAGTTTCCATAGCGTGAAGCGACCAGGAGTTCAACTCCCCCTGGATGGGACGCTAGTCCATCGCAGGTTACCTACCCAGTATATTTTTACTGGTACCCATTTATACTGCTGGGTGAACAGAGGCACACTTGTGGTTGAGACCTTGCCCAGGGGTCTTAGCACAGTGAAGGTCTCAGTGGGATTTGAACTCACAACCTCCCGATCATGAGCGCTACACCCTAACCACTATGCCACCGGCCCCACCACTCAGAAGTAGTCTTAACAAAACCCACTCAACACTATTCCACACAAAACCCCACACTATACTGTTCCACACCAAACCCCACTCAGCACTATTCAACACAAAACCCTACACTACACTTTTGTACACAAAACCTCACACAACCCTATTGAACAACAAAACCCAGTCAACACTATTTTCCAGAAAATCTCACACAACGCTGCACAAAACCCCACACTACACTACTCTACACAACACCCCACACTACACTATTTCACACAAAACCCACTCAACACTATTCTTCACAAAACCCCACTCAACACTATTCTACACAAAACCTCTCGCTACACTATTTTCCACAAATACCCACTCAACAATATTCTACACAAAATCCAATCAACACCATTCCACACAAGTCCAACTCAACACTATTTAACACAAAACCCCACTCAACACTATTCTACACACAACCACACAGCACTATTCCAACAAAGCCATTCAACATTATTCTACACAAAACCCACTCAACACCATTCCACACAAATCCCCACTCAACACTTTTCTACACAAAACCTCACACTGCACTATTCTTCACAAATCCCCGCTAAACAATATTCTACACAAAACCCACTCAACACTATTCTACACAAAACCCACTCAGCGTTATTCTCCTCAAAACCCAACTTGACCCTATTCTACACAAAAACCCACACTACACTATTCTCCTCAAAATCATATTCAACACTATTCCCCACAAAAGCTCACAACAGCATTCTTCACAAAATCCACTAAATACTATTCCACACAACACCCCACACTACACTATTGCACACAAAACCTCATTCAACAATATTCTACACAAACCCCACACTACACTATTCTACATAAATACCACACAAAACCATACAACAAAACCCCACACGGCAATATTTGACACAAAAGCAAACTCTACAGTATTGCCCTCAAAACTGACTCAACATTATTCTACACAAAACACACTCAATACTATTCTACACAACACCCTTCTCGACACTATTCTACACAAAACCACACACTACACTGTTCTACACGAAATCCCACACAATACTCTGTCTGTCATCCTTTCGGCTTTTTCCCTTTTACTCGGGAATCGCCACAGCGAATCATCTGATTCGCACGTTTTCTTTGGCAGAGGTTTTTACGTCTGATGCCCTTCCTGTCACAACACAAAAGCCACTAAACAGTATCCGACACAAAATCCCACATTACACTATTCGATACAAATCCGACAGAAAACCACAACACTTATGCTGCACTATTTCTAAACAAACCCAATACAATGCTGTTCTAAACTAAACTCTACACAAAACCCTGAACTATACTACTCTAAACAAAACCCCACACTACAGTATTGTTCAACAAAACATCATTCTGTACTATTCTAAGCAAATCCCCGCACAAAACCCCACATTGCACCCTTCTACCGAAAACAATATTATACTATTATAAACAAATCCCTACTTTATGTGATTCTAAGCAAAACCCTACAAACCCCCCATACCGCAGTATTATTTACAAAACTCGACACAGAACCCCACGCTACAGTACTCTTAACTAGGGATGTCATTTACAATCGGAATATCGGAATATCACTGACATAATTATGTCGATCGATAATTGATACCTATAAAAGGGATATTGACACTTCTAATGTTATAGCTTCCTGTGTTCATGACAGCAGCATCTGTAGTAAATGCCATTTTCAATGACACCACTAGTAAATGGTACGTCCAGCCTCTCTGTATGGTAAATGGTACGTCTCTGCTTCGAATGTGCCGTCAGAGCGTGTGTTCTCAACAGCACGGAACATTTTGAACAAGAAGAGACACTTATCACCGGAAAATGCAGATATGTGCATCTTCTTGCATCATAATTATGAATTGTAAAAATGCATATCTCTGAAACTTTTCAATTGACAAGTGTTTGTAGAATAGAAACAAATTGCTTGAAATTAACTAGTAAACAAGTGTTTACGTATATATTTGTTAAATACAAAAAGGTGTTAATTAAAATATTGTCGGTGGAAAACTATTCCCTGCCTTTTATTTCAGATTTGGCTTTAGTAATTGGTCACTTTATTATAAAATATTCAATGCATTATACAAACTACTGTAATATATCTTAGTCTGTTCTATTTAATGCATTTATGGAACAGTACAGCAATATTCCAATGTATCGATACATCGGAATTTTTTTTTATCAATATATCGATATCAATAATAGGTTTTCAATGACACCCCTACTTTTAACACATTTATCCAAAGCCTAACACAAAACCCCACACTATACTTTACACCAGGGATCACCAATGTGGTACCCGGTCAGGTAGCTTGCAAGGTATCAGGTAGCTTGCAAGGACAATATAAATTGCCCGCGGATCTGTTCACTGCTATTTTTAGGACAGGCCCACGGCTCCATAGCGCCACTCTCCAATGAGCTACATCTAATTTTTTTTAATGTATTTTTAAATCCATCTTCATATAGATGACTATCATTAATTATTAATAATAACATATAATTAAAGATAAATTGAGCAAATTTGTAATTTCAGAGGTGTAGATCGACCTGGTATCCCGTCGCATTAATTGGTACCCAAGAAGTAGCACTCAGTTTCAAAAAGGTTGGTGATCCCTGCTTTACACAAAGCCTTGCGCCATACTATTCTGCACAAAACCCTACACGAAACCCCACACTACACTATTCTCCACAAAACTCTACACGAAACCCCACACAGGACTGCACTATTTTACACAGAGCATTATGAAACACTCTTGTACACAAAAACTCACTGTACACTATTCTACAGACAACCCTACACAAAACAATTTCCACACAAAAAGTTACACTTGTTGTCTACATAAAACCCTACTCAAAACACAACACTACATCATTCTGCACAAAATCCAACACAAACCCTCAAACAACCCTATTGTATCTAAAACCCCACATTACAATATCATCATCATCATCTTTTCCCGCTTCTTCCGGGGTTGGGTTCGGGCGCAGCAACCTCAGCAAAGAGGTCCAGACGTCCCACTCCCCAGCCATTTCCTCCAGCTCTTCCGCGGGGACACCAAGGCATTCCCAGACTCTGAGCATTCTCCGGATGGTAGAGCTTCTCATCTTATCTCTAAGGGAGAGCCCCGCCACCGGTGAATGCCACCGAGGTGTTCCCAGACAAGCCGAGAGACAACGTTACTCTAGCGTGTTCTAGGTCAACCCCGGGCTCTCTTCCTGGTTGGACATGCCTGAAACACTACACCAGGGAGCCGTTCGGGAGGCATTCTAACCAGATGCCCGAGCCACCTCAACTGGCCCCTCTCACTGCGAAGGAGCAGTGGTTCTACTCCGAGCTTTCCCCAGATGGTAGAGCTTCTCACCTTATCTCTGAGGGAGAGCCCCGCCACCTGGCAAAGGAAGCTCACTTCAGCCGCTTGTATCTGCGATCTTGTTCTTTCGGTCACAACCCAAAAGTTTGGGACGTAGATCGACTGGTAAATTTAGAGCTTTGCCTTGCGGCTCATCTCCCTCTTCACCATTATGAACCAGTACATGCTCCGTTTAACAGTCGAGGCTGCAGCGATCCATCTCTCGATCTCTTGTTCCATTCTTCCCTCACTCGTGAACAAGACCCCGAGATACTTCAACTCCTCCACTTGTGGCAGGACTTCATTCCTGACCCGGAGGGTGCATTCCATCCTTGTCCCACTGAGAACCATGGCCTCGGACTTGGAGGTGCTGATTTTCATCCCGGCCGCTTCGCATTCGACTGCAAAGGACAACATCATCCGCAAAAACCAGACTTGAGATCCGATGGCCACCAAATTAGAACCCTTCAACACATAGGCGACGCCTAGAAATTCTGTCAATAAAAATAATGAACAGAATCTGTGATAAAACACAGCCTTGGCAGACTCCAACCCTCACCGGAAATTAATTCGACCTGTTGTTACCAATATGACTAAACTCTGGCTCCGGTAATACAGCGCTTGAATGGCCCATAGCAACGGGTCTGGAACGCCGTACTTACGGAGCACACCTCGCAAGATAGCCGAGGAACACGGTCGAAAGCCTTCTCCAAATCCACAAAACACATGTGGACAGATTAGGCAAACTCCCATGCTCCCGCCAAGATCCTGTGGAGCATATGGAGTTGGTCAAGGATGCTACGGCCAGGAAGAAAATCACATTGTTCCTCCTGAATCCGAGGTTCGACTATCAGTCGTATCCTCCTCTCCAGTACTCCTGCATGGAGGTTCCCGAGTAGGCTGAGGAGTGTGATTTCCATGATAATTAGAACACACCCTCTGGCCCCCCTTCTTAAAAAGGGGGACTACCACCCTGGTTTACAAAGGTTTGCCATGGTACCTGGTACCTGGTTTTGTACAGCCCCCGATGACCACGCAATGTTGCAGAGATGTGTCAACAAAGACAGTCCTACAGCATTCAGAGCCCTGAGATATTCAGGGTGGATCTCATCGAACTCCGGAGCCCGACCACCGAGAAACTTTTTGACTACCTCAGTGACCTCCACTCCAGTGATGGACAGACTTGCGGCCAAACCCCCAGGGTCTTCCTCCTCCACGGCGGGCATGTTGATGGAATTAAGGAGGTACTCAAATTATTTTTTTCCACCTCCCTACAACACCCCCAGTCGAGGTGAGCAGCTCCCCACCTCCACTGTAAATAGTGTTTGTGCAGAACTGCTTCCCCCTCATGAGGCGTTGGATGGTGATCCAGAACCTTTTTGAGGCCAACCGATAATCACTCTCCAGGCCCTTACCGAACTCCTCCCACGCCCAAGACTTTGCATCAACGACAGCTTCAGCTGAAGCATATTTGGGGTGCCGATACCTGTCTGCTGCCTTGGGAGTCCCACAGGCCAATAAGACCCGATAGGTCTCCTTTTTCAGCTAGACGGCCACCATCACCACAGATGTCCAACACCGGGTTCAGAGGTTACTGCCACGACAAGCACCGATGACTTTCCGGCCCCAGCCATGGGCTGCCACCTCAGCAATGGAGGCACAAAACATGGCCCATTCGGATTCCATGTCACCCGCCTCCTTCGGGACATGGTTGTAGCTCTGCCGGAGGTGGGAGTTAAAGGCCTCTCGGACAGGAGACTGCTAAACATTCCCAGCAGACCCTAATTACATGCTTGGGCCTGCCAGATCTGCAAGGCAGCCTCCCCTGCCATTGAAGCCAACTCACCACCAGATGGTGATCGGCTGACAGCTCATCTGCCCTCTTCACCTGAGTGTCCAGAACATGCCGCCGCAAGTCCGGTGACATGACTACAAATTCGATCATCGAACTGCGACCAAGGGTGTCCTGGTGCCAAGTGCACTTATGGACACCCTTATGTTCGAACATGGTGTTTATGATAGACAAACTGTGACAAGCACAGAAGTCTAACGAAACACCATTCGGGTTCAGACTGGAGAGGCCGTACCTACCGATCACACCCTTCCAGGTCACACTTTATTTGCCCACATGGGCGTTGAAGTCTCCCAAGACAAAAAGGGAGTCTTCTAAGAGAGCATTCTCCAACACACCACCTAAAGATTCCAAGAAGGGTTGGTACTCTGAACTGTCATTTGGTGCATAAGCACAAAGCACCTGAAGGCGGAGGGAAGCTACCCTTCATCGACCGAGGAGAACCCCAACATTTGGGCACTTGAAGGATGCCCACACCGGCTTGCCGCCTTTCCCCATGAGCAACTCTAGAATGGAATAAGGTCCAGCCTCTCCAGAGATGGGTCGTTGCAGAGCCCAAGCTATGTGTTGAGGTGAGCCCGACTGTATTCAGTCAGTATCTCTCCACCTCACGCACCAGCTCAGGCTCCTTCCCCGCCAGAGAGGTGACATGCCATGTCCCAAGAGTCAGAGTCCGTAACCGTGGATCGGTCCGAAAGAACCCATGCCTTCGGCTGCCACCCAACTCGCATTGCACCCGACCCCTATAACCCCTCCCTCAGGTGGTGGGTCCATGGAAGGACATTACAATATTCCACAAGAAAACAAAACATTTTTTTTTTTTTTTTTTTTTTTGTGGAACATTACAATATTCCACAAAAACCAATCACACTATGATATTTTACACAAAACCCCACACTACTTTATTCTACACAAAACTCTACACAAAATCCCACTTTACACCTTTTTCTACACAAATTGCTAAACCAAACCCCTTAAAAAACTGCATATTACTTTGTTCTACACTTCTCTAAATTATAACATTCAAAATCGCACACTACAATATTCTACATAAAACCCTCCACAAAACCCCACACTACTATTCTACAAATAATTCTACACAAAACAACACACTACACTATTCTACACAAAGCACTACTCAAAATATTAAACTGCACTATTTTACACAAAACTCTACACTACATTTTTTACACAAACCCTGCTGTACATTATAATACAGATACAACAATATAAAACCTACATGCAAATCTCACACCACAGTATTCTGCACAAAATCCTACAATGCACTATTTTACACTGCACTATTCTATGCAAAATCCCACACAACACAATTCTACACAAAACCCACACTGTATTATTCTACGAGACCTTCCACTACACTATACTATTGTACCAAAAAAACAAACAAACTTTACTACATTGTACTTTACACAAAATCCCACACAAACCACACACTTTCAATATTCTTCAGAAAACCCTACTCTACATTATTTAATACAAACCCTTACAAGACCCTATACTACTATTCTACACAAACTTCTATACAAAACACCACATTAAACTATTCTACATGAAGCCCTACACGACACTATTCTACTCGAAACCTCGACCTCCCAAAATGCTTAAGTACTTTACAACACATAAGCTCTTCTTGTATAAGAAAAAAACAAAAAACACTTTCCTTTTTGTGTTTCGTGTGTGTGTGTGTGTGTGTGTGTGTGTGTGTGTGTGTGTGTGTTCAGAAGGTAAAAGAAAAGTATCTTGCTCTTTGTGCAGTCTAAAGCCATTTTGATTAGTGTTTATAAATTACACAGACACCCCCCCCCTCCTTTTTTTTTGTATCATGGACCAGCAAGGCACAGTATCGAATGGCTATCCTGGACATCTTCCATCCACTTAATGCAGAGAACACAGTTTGCTGAAACAGGCAGGAAACCCGCTACACCTCAATTATATTACTCTGAAGAGTTGGATTTGAAAACACTTTAACAAATTTGTTCACTGACAGGAAGTGCCATCTGTTTCAGTGGCAAGAAAGCAACTTAACACAAACTGTCTTCTCAGGACATTATAACTATTCCATATCACATTCATAAAAGGAATTGATGAGACTTCTTTCATCTTTCTTCTATTTTCTTTTTCATTCTGTGGATGTACAGTACTGTTTATACTAGACATGTCCCTGTACTGTCCTCAAGGACTATATTTCAATACCAAGGCAACTGCCTTCATCCTACCACATTCAAAAGTGGTGCCTAGATACAATACATTTGAAAAAGCAATAAATAAATACAGTGACACATTGTTTAGCATGTCTGCCTCACAGCAAGAAGGCCTGGTTTGATTGCTGAGCTCAAGTATTTCTGTGTGGCGTGGACATGTTATATGGTTGCAGAGTACTCCTGTTTCTTCTCAAAGTCCAACCACATGCACAGTAGTGTCGTTGGGTGTTCCAAATTGGCCCTAGGTGTGGATACGAGTGAGAATGGTTGTGTCGTTGGCCCTACCATGATCTTTTTAGATGCTCAGGGTGTAAAAAAAGTAAAGTCCTTTGGGCTTTTTTACACCAGAGCCATAGTGGCTCATCAGGCTGGTGCTTAGCTACGGTTTCCATAGCATGAGGCGACTAGGAGTTCAACTCCTCCTGGATGGGACGCTAGTCCATTGCAGGTTACCTTCCCAGTATATTTTTACTGGTGCCCATTTATACTGCTGGGTGAACAGAGGCACACTTGTGGTTAAGACCTTGCCTAGGGGTGTTAGCACAGTGAGGGTCTAACTGGGATTTGAACACACAACCTCCTGATCATGAGCACAGCACCCTAACCACTACACCACCGGCCTCACCGTTCAGAGTGTCCTCTGCCTTTAATCAGGTTTTACAATTTCACCTGATTAAATATTTCATTGAAATTTCATGAAAAAAATATTTCATTGTTTTACAATTTCACCTGATTATATATAATATATCATTGTAACAACTGAAAGTGATGATGATTTTGTGTTGGCAATTCATTCTCACACTCATAGAAGCATATGCTAAAGCAAAGGCTGTGTGTGTCACAATGCAACCAAATTAAACAAGACAGATATTAGTTTAGTGAAGATTAGTTTTATACCTGAGTTTTTGTTTTTTTTTTTTCTTCTTTTTTTCTTCTTCTGGTGTGAAGCAGATTTTCCATACCGAGTAAATTGCAAAAAAAAAGTTGTGAATCATGGTGCAATTAATTATTATGGTGTGCTGTTGCTGTTATTATTATTATCATTGTTCTTGTTGTTATTTTTCTTACCCCAACTACATTGCAGAAGCTGTGAAAAATATCTCTGTGGTGTGAACACATTGCAGGTATTTTGCAACCAGGAGGGTTATCATGGAAGCTTTTTTAATCGTCAATAGTTTGTTTCCACAGCTCTGAGCATATTAATCACCCAACCAATAACTTAAAGTTCAGTTGAATTCACTGACAAGGGCTGAGAAATGCTTAACAGTTTCAGATGAGCCTTGGGCTCAGACACACTCCTACCAAAGACTTGCGTGTTCATAAATTGATATACAGCTGGCCTAAACAGTAATCCAATTTCTGTTAAGACATAAAATGCCTTCCTGCAACAACTGGAAACTTACAGGGGGTGGACAAAATAATGGAAACACCGAACATTTTGGCATCATAATCTTTGAACATAATTTAAACAATCAAAACTTGGCATATATATATATATATATATACAGTGATACCTCTGCTCACGAACATAATTGGTTCCTAGAAAGTGTGTGTGAGGCGAAAAGTTCGTCTTCCGAACATTTATTTCCCATAAGAAACCATTAAAATGAGAATAATCCGTTCCCAGGTCCCCATAAAACATAATTTTCTACTAAATAAGCCTTAAAACTACACAAAAATATACCTTATTTTATGTATAATAAATGTCTATTGTATTGTAATTAAAGAAATAAACTGTACTGTATAATAAAGTGGTTTTATTTACCTTTGTGATGGTAGTTGACGGCTTGATGGAATGGAGTGGGAGGAGGAGGGAGGGAGGGACTTACTGTTTGGAAGGAGAGTTTGGAAACGCCTACTGTTTGGAAACACCCTTAGCCACACACGCACCCTTAATAGCTTCCTTGTTCTTAAGGATGGGAGCAATGGTAGACTTAGCGTACTGGTACTGGGACGCTGAGTCACACAAACGCACACCTCGTTCGTGTTTTTCAATGATCTCCGCCTGTGGTGGGGTCTTTTTCGGTCCCATAATAGCAAAAGTACACTCAATATGGTCCAAAATGTCTAGCAAACACAAACCACTTCCGCATTCAAAGAAAGGGGGTGACGAACTGTGACGCCATGCGCGTGCGTCAGCTTCTCGTGGCCGCCACCGTGGCGCTGTTCGACCGCGTGGTTTGGTTCGTCCGCCGAAAAGTAGTTCGTCAGCCGAGACTATATTTTCGCGAATTTAAAGTTCTTGAGGCGAAAAGTTCGTGAGCTTAAGCGTTCGTCAGCCGAGTTTTGACTGTATATATATATATATATATATATATATATATATATATATATATATATATATTGATTAATACAACTTGTGAATTGTTCCCAAAGGAATTTGAAGCCATTCTTCAGTTAGAATATCCTCCAACTCTTTTAGAGACGATGGCGGACTTGTGCTTTGCTGAGGACGTTTGTCCCTCTCTTTCAAAGCCACTCATTACTTTTGAGATGGTACCTCTTGAAACACCGGACATTTGGGCACTTTTTGTTAGACTATCGCCGACCATACGAGCACCAACAATTTGACCTCTTTTAAAATCCGAGAGCTCTGCCATTATGGGGTATGATTAATGTCTTCAATATCTGTTTAATGTTTTCAATATCTGAAAAAGGAAAAAAAAAATTACATCACCATATCAAATAACAAAATTATTATGAAAAAAATAATAACATATGCCAAATTTTAATTGTTTAAATTATGTTCAAAGATTATGATGGCAAAATGTTAGGTGTTTCCATTATTTTTGTCCACCCCCTGTACAATAAAATGTTGTAAATGTGATATCTTTTACTTCTTTTGAAATTAACATAGTGCTTCTCAAATAGTGGGGCATGCCCCCCATGATCCCGGGGGGTGGGGGGTATTACCTTGGGGAACATGCTTTTCTGGAATTGTGTACAGTAGGCCCTCGACATTTGCGGGGGTTCGGTTCCGAGCCCTCCCGTGAATCGAGATAATCCGCGAGTTCTGTGCCCTGAAGTAAAACCCCATGTAACACGTCAGATGCGCGAATGAGCAGCCGGAAGTAAAATACTATGTACAGTCATCCCTTGAATATCGCGGATAATGTAGACCAGACCTGGTCGCGATATTCGAAAAACCGCGAAGTAGGAACGCCCCTCTCATTTCTACCGTTGTCTCATTTCTATATGTTTTTTTGTAATAAAATTGGAGTTTGAAGCTATCGGACCCGCCCACAGAGTGGAGTACAGAAAGGATTGGCTCTCCGCTGCGTGTCACAGTGACGTGGAATCGAAACTAGATGTATAGATTCAGAAGATGCACATATCTGCATTATCCGGTGATAAGTGTCTCTTCTTGTTCAAAATGTTCCGTGCTGTTGAGAACACGCGCTCTGACGGTACACTAGAAGCAGGAACGTACCATTTACCATACAGAGAGGCTGTACTATAGGTATCATTGAAAATGGCATTTATTACAGACGCTGTCATGAACACAGGAAGCTATAACGTTAGAAGTATCGATATCCCTTTTATAGGTATCGATTATCGATCGACATAATTATATCGGCGATATTCCAATATTCCGATTGTCAGTGACATCTCTAGTCAAGGGCACACTGTACTTAACTGTGAGAATTAAGTGGAATTGCACCTCCAGTCCACTAGTTAGCAGTGGCAGTCTAATTGTTGCGCTATGGTGTAGCAGTTTTCACACGAGCAAACGATATGAAGTGCAGTAAACAAACCCTCAAGAAACAACAAGGGAACATATCTAACAGGAACGAAGAGAAAGGTGGAGCGAGAGATGGAGGTATTAAGACAGAAATAAGGTGAATGAGTTTAAATAAGGATGTATTTTTTTTTTTTATTTCAGGCACATTAGTGCACTTTAAATCTTTTCTATTACAGATTAAACAATGTTAATGAAGTTTTTCTTTATTATAAGTTGAACTCTTCTTTCTATTTTGTTTTTAATGTTCATAACATACAATGTTATGCATAGGTGTACTAATAACACTTTTATAGACAAATAATAGTATTTATAGTTGCTCACGGAGCGGTGTGTGTGTATGTGGGGGGTGTTTTTTCCTTCCTGGGGAGGCGCCACAGAAAATTATTGAGAAGCACTGAATTAACAGAACAGTGGACCTCCTTCTGAGGCTACAGTCATACAAACACCGATTAAATTTTAAAACATAATTATTTCTTTCATATAATTATTTATCCTGAACATATACTGTACACTCACTCTCATTTACTTAGTCATTTGCCAGGACCCCTTAATCTAACTAGGGTTACAGGGAGGCTGGAGCCAATATCAGTCGATGCTGAAACCCTGAACAGCTTTTCTTTTGTGACTCGTACATGCCAACCACTACGCCACTGTGCTGCTGGTTGTTCAAAAACACATTAGAATTGACTGCATGTGGTTGGCATGGAAATGTAATCAATGCTGCTGTGTCTATCAAATTACCTTCACCACTATAGAGCACACATACATGACTCGAGCACAGAGCAGCATGATGGCACAGTGGTAAGCATATCCATCTCACTGCAAGAAGGTCCTGGGTTTGAGTCCTGGGGACCAGCAAGGGTGTTTCTGCAAAAACTGAAAAACTGATGTTTCAGCATTTTGGTGTGGATGTAGATTATTTGGATGTAAATGGTTAAGAAATCATCATATGTGCAGAGAATGTTTTTGGGACAAAACTAAAAAAATGTTTTTGAGACCTCTATAGAGTGTATGCAGTCGATGTTGTTTTATTGATAAAATCTCAAAGTGTGCTTCGATTCGATTCAGCTCTTTGCACTCATTGTGGATTTTCCTTGTTTTAAAATGCAGAAAAATATACTTGTGGAAGCCTAATGACAATAGACTCCTTAAAGGGTACCTGTAGTGAAAGCGCTCATATACCTAATTTGATGTTTTGTGTATAGCTAGTGAGTGACAATACACCTATAAGGCGTTTATTATATTTTCTCACAAACCAGCTTTAAGCGATTTAAGGGCTTCACTAACGTCTGGTTTCAGAGCACGGGGGTTTTGCAGCGTCGCATTTCCTGTGACGTCACTCCGTTTACAAAGCCTCCATCGGAACTGCGAGATTGCAATGTAAACGTAAGGCTATATACCTGACACACAACAAAAGCTCACGGAAACTTGGAAAAAACAAACATTATAGTAGGTTTTTTTTTTTTTTTTTTTTTTTTTTTTTTTTTTTTTTTTTAAACCATGCACGAAGACAATGTCGTAGAAGGAGCAGAATGTTATTTATATGAACCACTGAAGAAAAACGATCCACATTTAGTGAAATCGGACCAGGAAAGTGACGACTCGGAGGACGATATTGGAAAGTCGGCAGAAGCTCTTACACGTGAAAATCGTAGCAAACAACCAGCAAATATTTGGTGCTCTTGTGGAAAATGTGTCCGTCAAAAAAACCGATCAGGAGTTCCATTGTTGTAAAGAACATGAATTGCTTGAGGAAAATATACTAATATTCTGCAATTGGCTATACGACTGTCAACGATTTTATGTCACAATGACCTTTGACCCCGGTGAAAAAAAGCCAACATGTCCGCGTGCCGAACCTTCGTGTGCAAGGAATGTCATACAGAAGAAAAGGAAATGTGGAATTATACATAACCTACCGATATCACGCGATGTTTAAAAGTTAATAATAAGGTATGGTGGGTCTTTTTTCAACGCTGTCAATTTTGGGTACAGGTTCCCTTTAAGCAATAAAAAAATAATAAGACAGCTCTTGGCTTTGATGAATTGGATAGTGAAATAGATTGGCAAATTAATATAGAGAGGGAAAATTCTGCACACTGGTTCATAAGCTTCATTTTAATAACAAAAATATACCTTTTTGTTTTTTTGTTTTTTTAAGGTCACACTTGGATTGGCCATTGGGAGATTCTTGCTCATATCACATCATAAAACATCTAATTAGTTCATTTTACCTTTGCAAACTTCAGCGCTATTGGTGTTTCGAAATCCTACATTCATACAAATCATACAGCTGACTACATAAAAAATAACAAGACTGTTAATGCCAGTGTTTTGCTACTTATTTGGGTACAAGCAATTTTCAAAATTAGCAGATGTTCATGGCTTTGGTTGTGCTGACTCTGCAATGGACTGCAAAGTTGTTTGGGGTGTTCTCTACCTTTGACTTCATCTCTTTATCTGCTGAACCGCTTTTTACTTTATTACAGTCACACAAAGGCGGCTACATTTCTCAACCAGCAGCCTTTGTGTGGCTGTAATAAAGTAAAAAGTGGTTTAGAAGATAAAGAAGGGAAGTATGAACAGCCAACTAGGTGCCAGTCCTCATCAATTACGCAACAGCTACCTGCCATAGACATGAAGCCTATCATGTGCTTTCTCTAAGGTGCACGATACCGGACTACTCTTTTCTTTGGGATTGATGTTAACGCCCAGGTGCAGCATATGACAACTGGTGGAGAGCATTACGTATCCATCTCAGCACACATAACCAAATGCACAACAATTATTCACCAGTTTCGCTGTGATGGACAGGGGGGAAAAAAAAACAAAAACAAAAAACTCCCCCTGCATGTTGTACACTAAGAAAGTTCTGTTCCTTAAACTGAAGTGCCAGGAACGGGAGATGGGTTTTTCAGTTCGACTTTCCTTCACCATGTACCTTTGTCATTTCCAAGTAGCCTTTTAAATTATGGTACCAGCGGGTACCCGATGTGGTGTCTTAAAGACTCTTTTCTAAAACCACACCATGAAAGAAGGTTAATTTCAGGATGTTGTACTTGTATGCTGGAACCATGCAGTGCCAATCTTCTGTAGATCTTCAATTCTCGCACTAAGGACACAAAGCCTGATGCGATATGGAGGGCAGGATCTGGGAGGCAGCTAGTAGGGAGTTTCATCGATAGGAAAAAAGAAATGCTATAGAACCGAAGTCCCCAATGCAATTATGACATTAATACCTCATTTAAAGCGAGTGGAAAGGTCTCCCAATGCAAAGATCTTTATCTGTGTCTGCATTGATTCTCAGTCTGGCCATATTACCCTGTTCTGAAAGGTCAACCCCACTAGTTCTTCTTGAGTTGAATGCCAAAATGCTTCTAGTCTTGGCCTCAAAGTGACAGAACACAAGGCAAGACCGAGAGAAAGAGAGGGAACAGTTTAATCTTTAAATAAAATGTACTTCACCAAATCAGAATAGTCCTGTGATATTCATTTATTCAGTCATTTTCTGAATCACTTAATCCTAATTCGGGTCGCGGGGAGGCTGGTACCCATCTCAGCCGACTCTGGGCAAGGGCAGTGTACACCCTGGACAGCTCACCAGGCCATCGCAGGGCGGAAACACACTGACGGCTTTGCAGCTCCTCTCGATCAAAGTCAGCATCGGTTCTTTTACATGAACCTCTCACCATAGATAGTGAGAGACATGACCGGCCTTTGATAGCCCAGTGAGCTGCACTGGGGGTCCTGTGATAGACCTATGCATTTTAAATCTGCCAGCACTTTAGGTTCAAACACGTAGATTAACTTTTTCTGTATTTGGCAGACGCCTGTTTCCAGAGTGACTCAATAGAACTGAGCAACTAAGGGTCTTGAACCCCCAACCTTTGGATCCCTAAACCAGAGCTTAAATCACTGAATCACAACTGCCATAACTTTAAAAAAAAAAAAAAAAAGACATGCCTTGATTTAAATTTTTTTTTTTTTTTTTTTTTTTGAGGCTATTGTTAACCTGTTAGGAAAATATATTCATTTATTCAATCATTTTCTGAACTGTAACTGCTTAATCTTAATTAGGGTCGCGGGGAAGCTGGCACCCATCCCAGCCAACTCCGGGTGAGGGCAGAGTACACCCTGGACAGCTCACCAGGCCATCACAAGGCAGGAAAATATATTTAGAGGGAAAATATTAAAGGTCGTTTGACATTCAGACTTTTGAGTTTTGGGAATATTCTAATCTTTCTACGAACACACTCTAGTAAAGCTGCTTGTAGTGAGGAGGAAATCTTACTACGAAGAATCCTGCAGAAGTTTTGGTCAGCGGTACGGTTTCACGACCCACTCAAAGTCTGCCCTGTTTGCTGAGAGAATGCCAAGACCTTAATTCTACGTCTTAATTTTGAGGCACACAGATTGATGCACAAAAAGGTTCCAATCTGGAGGACGCACACCCAGGTTCCAATGAGGCCGTGTGTATAATTGGACTGTCGGAGGACACTGGAGTAGCCGAAGGAAGCCCATACTTGAGAAATGAGCAAAGCTAAGCACATCTTACCGATGCATTTGTCTAATGGGATTTGTTCATTTACTTAAAGCAGCTGTGCTGATTTGTGTTGCACTGTAAACACGTCACCCAGATAAGAACAATATTCATTATTTATCAATGTTGAACTGAAATAAACACGGGAAGGGGCAAAATGTCAAGTGGTGATACTTTTGGCTAGAGATGTGGGTGAATTCATCTAATGAAGATTGAAATGTCTTAGTCCCCTGCAGGGTGTGTGTGTGTGTGTGTGTGTGTGTGTGTGTGTGTGTGTGTGTGTGTGTGTGTGTGTGTGTGTGTGTGTGTTAGTGCTGTATGCAGTGGATGGTGTCAGACCAGAGTGTGTGTGCATGTGTGTGTGTGCGCGTGTGTGTGTTTGTGTGCGTGTGTGCGTGTGTGTGTGTCTGCCTGCTTGTCTGGATTAACATGAGTTGAAATTTTCCAAGAGCTCCAACCCCATTTACCATTAAGGACTTCTGTATCCACACAGTATTAATAGCACACACACGCACACCAGCGCACGCACGTGCACACAGACACACACACACACACACACCAGCGCACGCACGTGCACACAGACACACACACACACACACACACACACACACCAGCGCGCGCGCGCGCACACACACACACACACACACCAGCGCACACACACACACACACACACACACACACACACACAGAAAAGCTTTAGTCGTCTGATAACAAGATGTGAATGACATACTTCTGTCGTCTCAAATGGCTAGTCATGCTGTCATTCCTAAAAGCCTTAATGGGGACATTTCTTTAATCCCGCTGTTGTTTTCTTTGTGGTATTTTTGCTTTAATGTGTTCCTAATGTAGATGCTCACTTATTTTACACATGACAGAATGGGGTTTTTTGGGCAGATTTTATTTGGATGACCATTTACCTCAGACCATTAAAGCACATTAAGGATTTAAGCTTTCTGTCAGGGAAATGGATCCCACATATCTTGACTAATTCACTCGAGCCTAATGACTATGCAATTCACAGGGCTGTATCTTTTCAATTCCAAGTCTGGTGTGTGTTCTACTCCACTTCTGAACAAACACAGCATTCATGCTCACTTATTTTACAGCTTTGTTTTCAAGTAACAACGGAGTAGCCTTTCAGTCCACTCTCACTGTTCATGTTAAGCGACCCAGGGAGACATGCTCATTCATTCGTCTTTAATTAGAGCCTGCACTATCAAATCGGTGTTGCTGGGACCAGCCACTCAGAAATCGAGGCTTGTATCCAATGCAAAAATCCTCTGCCGTCAATGCGAAGCACATACTGTATGGTCACAAAGCGATTACTGATAAGTACTTTGATTCCACTCTAAAACAATCGTGGCTTATCTATGTCTATGCAATCACGGTTCTCGTGGTGAGATAGTGCTCCCGATGGGATTTCTGATTTATACTTGCAAGGAGGTTTCCATGTCTGTGCTCTTTTTTAAATCAGTAATATGGGCTTATTTTATGAATTCAATGTGTGGGAGGGAGGGAGGGAGGGAGGGAGGGAGGGAGAGAGAGAGAGAGAGTTTGTGAATACAGCAGTGGAAGGCAGGAAATCAGGTTACGAGATAAAGAAAAATGTCTTCACTAAACAGTCTTGAGCAGCAGAGGCAACATGAATGACACTTTAACCCATGTCAGATATCCTCTTGGGAATAGAGCCCTGCAATGATGATTACTGGTGAAGTGTGTGTGTGTGTGTGTGTGTGTGTGTGTGTGTGTGTGTGTGTGTGTGTGTGTGTGTGTGTGTGTGTGTGTGTTAGCCACTGGGATCATTATCAGAGTATTTAAATATGTTCTATTTACAGATCCTTAAAGGACAGTGAGAAATTGTCTCGTATCAGAAGTAGTTATTAGTAATGGTATGATGTTATACTCAATCTTGCTCGAGAATAATTTACAGAGGATATAAAAAGTTGACACATGTCTAAAATTCCAAGTTTTTGTAATATAAAAATCTAAATCAAGAAAAATCGGATTAAATGTTCTTCAACTACATTGTAGACGCATTGTGTAGCTCACAGATGGGATGTCCCAAAGTGGTAGAGCTCCTCCCTGTGACATCATCATAGTGCGTGTGTGTGTGTGTGTGTGTGTGTGTGTGTGAAATCTTTTCACTCTATATTATTCATTCATTCATTTTCTGAACCGCTTAATCCTAATAAGGGTCACGGGGAGGCTAGCGCCCATCTCAGCCGACTCGGCGAGGAGGGGGTACACGCTGGACAGCTCGCTAGGCCATTGCAGTGCCAACACTCACATTCATACTCACTCTCACACCTGTGGGCGATTTGGAACAATTTTGAACAACCACATAACCTACTGAGTGGGGCCGGTTGCGAAGTGGTTAGGGCGCTGTGCTCATGATAGGGAGGTTGTGTGTTCAAATCCCAGTTAGACCCTCACCGTGCTAAGTCTCAACCACAAGTGTGCCTCTGTTCACCCAGCAGTATAAATGGGGACCAGGAAAAATATTCTAGGAAGGTAACCTGCGATGGACTGGCGTCCCATCCAGGGGGCGCTGTACTTCTAGTTGCTTCATCCTACAGAAACCGGGGATAAGCACCGGCCTGATGAGCCACTATGGCTCGGGTGTAAAAAGCCCAACAGACTTTACCTTATCTTACATAACCTACTGTGCACATTTTTGGATTGTGGGAGGAAACCAGAGTTCCCAGGGGAAGCCTATGCAAACACGGGGAGAACATGCAAACTCCACACAGAAAAGCCTGAGCTGTCAATCAAACCCAGGACTTCCTTGCTGTGAGGCAGGCTATGCCATCATGCCACCCCTCTTTATTATTATTATTATTATTATTATTATTATTATTATTATACTGTATTATTATACTGTATTAATTAAAGTGTGCACACACAGACATGTAAACCGTGAGCACACACACACAGAGCAGTGGACTGCCACAAACAGTCGGACACCTGGACAGCAGTTGGGGTGAGGTTCCTTGCTCAAGGACACTTCAGCCATGAATGTGGAGGAAGGGGAAGATGCAGCTCACTCCCAACCCCACACATTTTCATCCCACTGCTTTGGGTATCGAATCAAACTTTCGGTCCCTAAACCACTTCTCTAATCATTAGGCTGTTCCCGGTTTACGTTCTGCTGAGAGACCAAGATAGAACTTTTCCAGCATAAAGTAAAATGATTGATGCAGAAACAGCAGTTTATCATTTGACGTGTAACACCGTAATCACAGTGGAGCAAGGTGAACGTACGTTTCCTTCAGAGACTGGCGCTCTACTCCAAATATAGGGATTCAAAGATAGCATCATATACACATCTATTCTGGATTGACTTTCAACCTTTCAGAATGATAACAGTTCAAAAGTGGCCCACTTGATGTAAATCTTCTGAAAATCTGTGGAAGGATTTGAGGCGGGCTGTACACCCTTACAGGGGAATAATTTCACAAATATGGGTGTGTGGACGTTGTGTATGCTCAAGGTACCGATCATACATTTGAAGTAATGAGTGCAACATTTTTATCAGCACTTCTGAGCCCGTTAAATGTGAGTCTTATTCACTGCAGAAATTCAATTAGAGAAATCTCAGTAATTCATCTGCAAATTACATTATGTTTGATACCAATGCTTATTCAACTTATCTCAGTGAATTAGACATTGAAGTGCTGTAATATAAATTCTGCAAAATGAGTGTTCCTCGCTAAGAAAAATGAGTGTTCTTTCACTTTTAGGGAGTGAAGTTGTTCTGCTTAATTACATGTTATGAGTGCAAAGGCATAATCAGGGAATGTCTGTGGTGCATGAGCCCAAGTAAAATTCCGTATAAACACGAAGCCATAATTTTCTGTTTTCTAGTGATATCTCTTTTAGCCTGGTCTTTCACTGAGGGTGTTAGTTTTAATATCTTCTAGGCATCTGTGACTTGTACTGACGAGTGCTATTTTAAGCAGTTATAAGAGAAAATTAAATCGTGCTAATCTTTGTCTATTTTCAGAGACATGTTTGCTATTAGATGAGCAGGTGGGGCGGTGGTGTTGGGTTAGTAAGAGATATCTTGTAAAAGGGTATATTATACAGTCTTTTTTGAAGTTTTAATTAAATAGCAACATACTGATATGACTACAGACTACAGCTCTCTTTTTTTGTATAATAGAGAAATGAAATCAAAGATAATAAGAAAAGGAATAAACAAATGGTGCTGAAGCAAGGATCATTTTGGGTACAGTATTGATTGCTTCTTTTTTATAACAAGTCACTGTGCTTCCTTTTTCATGTGTTCTCTGCA
>CM045742.1:2595000-2657500 GCA_024760905.1 Plotosus lineatus | reverse complement strand
CAGGTTAACATGACTGTATTCAGGGGCCGCGGAACCGGGGGCTGGGGGCTGAAGCCCTCCCTCTTTTTCTCGACCCAAAGAAACCTTTTAAGTATGTCTATGGATATCTCAAAAATGTTTAAAATGTGTACAAGCCTAGTATAACCTACATGTACATCGTGTACCGTAAATGCTGATGCGCCAAGCATATAATAATGTCGTGGCTGCCTTCTAGGGAATGTACCGAAACGTGGCTTCGAAACATGGGCACAAGAGTACAGGGATCCCTCACTTTCCGCGGTAAATTGGGACTGTTCACTTTTCACATGGCTCCGCGGGCCCTGGTATTGGCTGGTAACAGTAACACAGTCCGTGCTAACAGTGATTAAACTTGAAGCTGTTCGAGCTTTCAATTTGTTTTACACTCTGCTTTGTGCAGTTCAATATTTCCGTGCTGAAAGCATATGCCATCCGTCATTCCTGTGAGAGCTTGGTCAATAGACCAAATTCGCATCTCGGCTCGCACATGGCATCATGGGATCGCAACTACCAAACAAGCTACCAATATGGCGGAAATAAATCTTGTTGTGGATGATAACTGCACTATCGATACGTTCAATTTATGGAAAGTTCCCGACCTTCGAGCGTATTGTATATGTAGGGGTCTTCCCGGTTGTTCCCGCAAGCGTAAAGATGAACTTGTTGCGCTTGCATTTGTGGCAACGTTACAAAAGCTACCTATAGTTTTGTCAAAGGCCGAGGAATCTAAACAAATCCAACGTGACTATGCCAGCTTGTTGACATTTGAAGTGGATGAGGAAAGCTCGACACTTCCTGACCCCTTGGGACTTGAAGACGGCTGGGAGACAGAAAATGATGCCTTATCAAAGTGGCCCCTGTGTGTGTATGGATTTTTTGTTAATGAAGGACCAGGCACCCCTACTAGCACGACTTTGTAATGACTACAGAGAAGGTAAACACAAGTTTGACAGCTGCACTGACTGATCTGACAGCTTTTGTTTGTCTATTTTACAAATTAACATAACAGTAATTTCAAGATCTAAGTGTATGATATTTAATGATTACGGCATCGCTGATTTTTATGGGAATTTAACAGGTAAATAAAAGGTAATATAGTCTATATGGTCTATGAATTCGATTAAAGAACACTTTATTTATAAACTTACTGCTTTAATCCAACATTTGCGTCCCTCCGGATCCTTCAGCTTGGTAGGGAAGGTAAATAATGTGAACGGCGGCGGACATGTACATGCGTTAGTCCCAAATTTGCAGGCATGTATACTGCAAATTTCCTTTTTCCAACGCTCGAGATGATAAGTGCCGTTCCAATAGTTCACTGCGGCACAATGCGCACCTGGGATATCGATCATTTACGGCTTAAGGCAGACTTTAAGCGGCAGTTGTTGGATGTATTTACATACAAGAGCAAGTGACTACAAGAAAGTTTGGTATCAGTCACCCTTGGACCAGATGTTTGATCACGTTCCTTGCACATGCGCAGTCGTAATGCAAATTTGGTCTATTAGCTGTTATGGACTTTTTGTTACGGATTGCTGTGGCATTAAACCAGATTAGCGCCATCAATATGAAAATGTCATTTTTTTTTTTTTCCCTGCTGATCTTAACTTGCTGAGTGCAATGGATTTTTAAATTAGAAAGGTATTTATTTATTTTTTTTGTCCTTTCACAGCATCTATTATAACTGCATCTTGTGCATCTGAGCATGTGTACTTACCCATCGCAAGTGTTACTTTGGACACCCAACCGCTGTTTCAAATCCAGTGATCTCCACATGCAGATCATATACAAAACGCCTGGTCTGCAAGAACTGATACTATCAACATGTGTGATGGAACTGGTCGGTACATTACATTATATTACTCACCTTACTGAGAGCCACACTCCAACCCAGACGAACTGGAGATGTTCCATATCAACATGTAGCGTTAGTGCAACAGATCATGTAAGCATTTCATTGTGTGTTACAATCAAATACAGTACAGACGTATAACTCGACAACAGACAGCAAAATAAATAAGAGGAAAAAATATAAAGAATTTCCAGCAGTGTTTAATTTCTTCGCACTGACTGGGTTGCTGTTTGTGGATAACACAGACGCTCATATGAATGTGTTGCAGAGCATGGGTTGTGATTAGATGTGCCTTTGGGAGAAAGAAAATGGTAAAATATGTTTAACCAGGGGGCAGTGGTGGGTAAGGGGCTGGATCACTGATCCTAAAGTTGGGGGTTCAAGCCCCACCGTCAACGGTCATCACCCCCCCCCCCAAACCCCAAAAACAGAACAGAACTACCGTGGAGGAGGTAATGATCTCAATCAAAGCAAAAACAGTCTGCATACTCTGTGCTGGAAATATCAAAAGAAGGAACAACTGCTTCTGCCCACAGTACAAGCAGTCTGAGTAAACATTCATCCATCTATGATATCAGGGGTTGTTATGATACCAGGGGTTGTTATGAGCTGAGGGTGAAGGTATTAAGAGGTTGGACACGAATGCCGAGGTCACTAAGACAAAATAGAAAAGAAACTAAAACAGAAGAGCAAGAATACTGAGAGCCGCCGTCGAACCAAGGACATTCTTGCTGTGAGGCAGATGTGCTAACCACTACGACGGCATGCTTTTCCTGACTGCACACAATATTTAATATTTATTTAGTCATTTTGTTTGTTGAAAATGTAGCGATACCACATACAAAAGTATTCAATCAACCGTAAATAGTCCTGGTGTTTTGTTTGATGGAAACCCAGATTAAGCAATGCATTCATTAAAAGAGAAAAAAGAAAAGAAAATGATTTGACCAGGCAGTGGTGGCCTGGTGGTAAAGGTGCTGGATCACAGCTTCTCTCTCCGCGGGTTGTCACTACCCCCTCTAGTGCAGCTAACTGGGTTATCAGAGGCCGGCTATGTCTCTCACTGTCCATGATGAGAGGTTGATGTAAAAGAACCATTGCTGACTTTCATCAAGAGTAGCTGGAGAGCCATCAGTATGCTTCCACCCTGTGATGGCCTCGTGAGCTGTCCAGGGTGTACTCTGCCCTCGCCCAGAGTCGGCCGAGATGGGCGCCAGCCTCCCCGTGACCCTAATTAGGATTAAGCTGTTTCAGAAAATGATTGAATGAATGAATTGCCCAACTGTTGTCAGAAAACTCAAGACAAACAAAATACACTTAAACTAAAATCGGCACGCTTGCAGAAATTGTCCGAAGAGCTGACGAGTTTACGGAATCTGATATAAAGCCCACAAGCTTTATGCCAGGCTGAGACAAACCTCAGCGCAAAAGCACACACAAGGGTGAGTAGAACAGATGAACCTACAGTTCCCAATCAGACTGGTTTAGAAAGCCAGAGCAAGCACTAAAGCTCAGAGTTATGAACTTAAATGAAGTGATGCAGTGAATACAGAGCAGGAGTGTGAGGAAGCGGTGTGGTGAAGAGTAAACCCGAGATCAGAAATTCAGGAACCAGGAGTAATGTTATACTGTATTTAATTTAACCTCACTCCTCTGTGAAACTGATCAATCCTACTGTGGTCATGGGGAGGTCCGAGCTCATCCGGCACTGGGCAAAGGCAAAGTACACCCTGAACAGTTTGCCAGGTTGTTGTAGGGCACCGCATGCAGCCATTTACACTCACATCTGGGGTTTATTTGGAACAGCCAGTGACTTAGTGCATGTCTTTGGACTTTTAGAGGAAACTGGAATACCAAGTACAAGGATGACATGCAAACTTTATATAGAAACGCCCGAGTCCAGAAATCGAACCCGGTACCTTCTTACCTTGAGGCAGACATACTAACCGCTAGACCACCATGCTAATATATTATCTCAAATTAACTTATTAAAATTAATTAATTAATGTGTCAGGCATCACTTTACAAAGTAACTGTACACATGCGTTTTATTTAATTATTAAAGTCTACATGATGATGAATCCGTTACTACTGCATCATTTCACTCAGAAACCTTATTTGTGCCCCAGTCACATATTCACAATTTATACGACATGACAAAACGTATAGATAACGTAGATCAGATATCTCAAGCATATACAGTTGGCCCTCTACGTACGAAATCAATCCGTTCCAGAGCCTTTTTCGTAACCTGGAGTTTTCATAAGTACAGGTGCATTTTACATGTAAAACGTGTGATTTGTTCCAAGGCTCCCAAGACTACCCCATCAACCCTTTAAAAATGATAAAAGTACAACAATTTTGTATGAAATATGTGTTAAAGGTAAAAGAAAATGATTTATTAAACCATTTAAACATTTTATTAACATATTTATTCATTAAACCGTTATTAAACATTTTTATTAATGCACATAGACCCGAATGCGGGTTCCACCCACACGCAGCGCGCAGCTGACAGAGCTTTTGAGACGGAGTGTTGTATTTAAAGCCGAATTATGCACCTGTTTGAAAGATCTGAGGTCCAGATTCAATATTAACTTGCTTCCTTCCGAGATCGGAGGTCTTGTGGCACCGACCACTTTCGTGCACAAAAATTCTTCATGGCCAAATGCGGCGGTCTTGAGATGGGGCGCGGCTCATCCGGACCTCCTCAAATAAGCTGCAATGAGTACAGTACTCTCAAAACTCAAGAAACTCACGAACCAACAGTACATATCTCTTTTACGCGTGTGACAAACAAGCTTATGGGTACAGTACCATGGAGATTCAGCTCGCTCCTGGCCAATGGGAGGCCAGCGAGGTGGGATGTTGGGAGTCAGCCAATGAGAGAGCAACTCGTGCGTTGTTTGAATTTTTGAATGGCGCGGTTGGCGTTTCTCATAAGAAGAGGTTGTTTCGTATACAGAGGGCGAAAATTTAGGAAAATGTTTTTCATAACCTGGATTTTTCGTATTCAGAATTTTTCGGAAGTAGAGGGCTGACTGTATTGACGTACGTAGACATATCTGGCGTGTTCTGGATGACCACATGACATCTACAGTATGTAACTTACAGCTAGCTTATTATGGGCATATTGGCAGCGTTTATTGCAGAGGTCGGCAGTCCGAGGCTCCGGAGCTGCATGCGGCTCTTTCATCCCTCTGCTCTGGTTACTGTGACTTATATACTGCCACCTGACAAATGACTCAATTTGACCCCAGACACACGAGTAATGCATAAATATAAGAAGACAATAGTTTCTGATAAAAAAAAATAATAATAATGCATGATGGACAGATTCATTTGCTTTCACTGCTGACAAAACTGGTTTACTATCATATTTAATGCATGGTGTAAAATTAGCCAACAACAAATCAAACTGGGCAGTGGAGGCCCAGTGGCATAGGGCGCTGGATCGCTGATCCGAAGGTTGGGGGTTTGAGTCCCGCTCTCCACAAGGTTTAAACGTACCTACGTGGTACGCTGACATAATGACGCAATAACGCTGCATTCATTGTTTACAAACTACAGAGTATGTGTATATATATATATATATATATATATGTATATATATATATATATATATATATATATATATATATATATATACATATAATTTTAATAATAATAAAATATATATATATATATATATATATATATATATATATATATATAATATATATTAAGAAAAAAAATCAAAATTCGTTGTGAAACTCACATGTACGCAGGCGGAAGGGCGGGACTCAAGGCAGGCTGCGTCTATTGTTTCCTGTTGGGTCCTTGTCGTTCACACACATGTATTCTGATTTTCTGAGGCTAACCTTCATTCCTCTCCTTTCCAGGGCATACCTCCACCTCTCTAAATTTTCCTGCACTTGTTCTCTGCTCTCACTACAGATCACAATGTCATCTGCAAACATCATAGTCCATGGAGATTCTTGTCTCACCTCGTCTGTCAGCCTGTCCATCACCATAGCAAACAAGAAGGGGCTCAGAGCTGACCCTTGATGCAGTCCCACCTCCACCTTGAATTCGTCGGTCACACCGACAGCACACCTCACCACTGTCTTACATCTCTCATACATGTCCTGCACCACTCTAACATACTTCTCTGCCACTCCAGACTTCCTCATGCAATACCACAGTTCTTCTCTTGGCACCCTGTCATATGCTTGTCTATGGTGATATAAAAGAACCATTGCTGACTTTCGACAAGAGTAGCTGCAAAGCCGTCAGCATGTTTCTGCCCTGCGATGGCCCGGCGAGCCGTCCAGGATGTACTCTGCCCTTGCTCAGAGTCAGCTGGGATGGGCACCAGCATCCCCGTGACCTAATTAGGATTAAGTGGTTACAGAAAATGAACTGAACTGAACAAATCAACCTTTGAAAGACATTTCCAAAATAATCCTATGCCAAATCAGACATGCGAATCATTCTCTGTGGCGAATCCTGATAAAGGGAAAACGCTGAAAGGAAATCTCTCATTATTGGATGAAGGGAAGAGCACATGTCGCAATCTCTAGCTGCTCAACAAAGTCCGGTGGCTGTCCAGAGGGGAGGTGCTGAAACGGTTTGCTGTGTAAAACACATAAAATACTTCCTGGAAAAGAAAGGATTCACCTTTGCCCTATTTACAGCTGTAAATTAGCGCGACCTTGAGCTCCAGCTGTTTGGCGAAGCTGACGAAGATGTGTGGGTGTCTAAGTTCCAGAGCTTGACAGCTGATCTTGAAGATGTTGCTTGTTAGATGACCATTCTTTTTTACAAATATATAAATTTATAAATACAAATAGAGTAAAACAGAAAATCTTCCAAAACCATTCAGACTTGTGTTTGATCCATGGAGTTCCATTCCCAACATTTAGCGAAACATACATTTGGACTGTTGTCAATCTTTGGATCCACATACTTCTGTGGAGCGTTTTCCCCCCATCATGAACTTCATCAAACGTAAAGATTGCTCACACCTTACAGATGAGAGCCTGCAACCCTATGTGCAAATGAAACCGTTGTCTTATAACCCTGGAGATGCTGTGCAGTGAAGTTCAAAAACAGAAATCAAATTCACCAGCTGAAATAACAAAGCAAAAAAAAAAAAAAAAAAAATGTAATGAGGTTATTTTGAAAACGTATATTTTTATATTAGACCCTGAACTGATGTAGTTATGTTTTATATCCTGGTTGATGGTTGACTGTTGTACACTATGTGAGTAAATTAGGGAATGAAGGCACACTGAAATAGATATTAACATATAAACTGGCTTTTTTTTTTTTTTTTTTTTTTTAATAAAAGTAAATATTCTGCAGCTGTAAGGTTTTATAATGTCGGTGAACAACGCTTTTTTTTCTGTATGAAGGTTATGATGACACTGTGATGTCAACTGCGGCTCTGAATTAAATGCGCATGCGAAAGCCTTTGACATGTCGCGTGCTCATTCGTCCAGAATACATTACTGCATGAGTTAGACTATTGTTGGTCATAAGTTAGCATTCACTGGTACAAGTTATAGATCGGTTCAAAGTAAGTGACTTACAAATAACGTGTGTGAACGATTGCGGAACTACAACTTATGGCCGGCCTATGCAGAATGTATGCGCGATCTGCAAGCATTCATCGAAAATTTTGTGCATGCACAACATATTTTGTTGACCTCGCTGTAGTACAGCGTATACCATCGTGTTGTAACTTATGAAATATCAAACATTCGCCTCCTTTTGTAGATCATCAAGAAGATCTAAATATGTAAACATTTCACCCAAATATTCTCCAGTGAATTGTAAATTGCACGTCACTGTTTTGATTTCAATGCTTGACTGTACTCTTCCAAGCAGTCCAAGTGAACCACACCTGAAGGTGATACGCAGCAATCACACTACTCAAACAAACAGGTTCTCAGAGGTCAACGGCACTTTGGCTTGGTATGGGCCACCCAGTGTGACTAAAACCTAAAGGACCTGAAGCACCATCACACATTGACGGTTTAGCCAGTGTATGCTGACGTCTGAGAAATCTGGCAAATACACTGGAATATGTCGAATAAGTTATAAATAAGTATTGTGATGATCTGCAGAACGAGGCAAATGTTTTTAGTTCTATGTTTTAATTTCAGACGACACCGGGACACAAATACATAAATTTAATTAAAATCCCAAAAAAGTGGAGGTGGTCCATCAGTCAAAAAATTTCAGATGACACTGAGACACATAAAATCTGACATTTCATTAAAAATGTATGTATTTATGTCTCGGTGTCGTCTGAAATGAAACCACAGAATTAAACCATCTGTAAGGAAACAGGAAGCTGTGGATTTGTTCTGTTTAATGATTTAATCATGAATTTTGACTTCACCGTCGGCTCCCTTTCAGATATTCAGATATAGTGTAGGTTTCTTCCCAACACTGCTGCAGAAGTTTTTCTGAACATGTTGTACTTGTTGCTTGCTTTTTTTCTTCTGTTCACTTCATCCCAAATCGGCTCGATCAGGTTTAGGCCTGGAGACCATGCTGGGGCCGTTCCATAATTTGAATCCTAACGCCCTCTTCTTTTCTTCTCAGGTAGTTCTGATATTCTGCTCACCGTTATTGCTTTTCAGGATATTCCTGGACTTGAACTGCTTATATTTCAATTCAACTGAAAAAAAAACAAGAAAAACCATTGTTTTCTAAAACTTAACCAGTGGTGTATACAACAGCTTAAAAATATATATATAATAAATAAATATTACGGCACAAGCTGTCTTGCAGTTTAATTACTATGAACATACACAAGCAAGTTTCAAAGTTTCAAACATGTGTGCACAATAAGAATACTGTAAGTTTTGTATTTTACAAAAAAAAAAAAAAAAACACTCATCAGTTCAGTTCATTTTCTGTAATCGCTTATTCCTAATTAGGGTTGCGGGGAGGCTGGTGCCCATCCCAGCCGACTCTGGGCGAGGGGACAGTACACCCTGGACAGCTCGGCAGGCCATCGCAGGGCAGAAACATGCTGACGGCTATGCAGCTACTCTTGTCGAAAATCAGCAATGGTTCTTTTACATGAACCTCACAGCATAGACAGTGCAAGGCATGGCCGGCCTTTGATAACCCAGTTAATGCACTGGGGGGACGTGACAACTTTGTGGAAAGTGGGACTCAAACCCCCAACCTTAGGATCAATGATCCAGCACTTTTATCACCAGGCCACCACTTTATTATTATTATTATTATTATTATTATTATTATTATTATTATTATTATTATTATTGTTGTTGTTGTTGTTATTGTTGTGCTGGGGTAGGCTCCACCCTCCTTGCAACCCTTGTGGGATTGACACATGAATAATTATTATTTTCCTTTAAGCAAATTTGAAAATTAAATATTATAAATAATAAATGGTGATAAAAGTGCTGGATCACTGATTCCCAGCTCCACTTCAACTGGTTCAAGCTCCACTCTCAACAGGTTGTCACTGCCCCCAACACCCACCACCACCACCACCACCACCACCCTGCTCTAACTGGGTTATCAAAGGCCCGCCGTGTCTCTCACTGTCTATGGTGTGAGGTTCATGTAAAAGAACCATTAATGACTTTTGTCAAGGGAGCTGCAAAGCCATCAGCATGTTTCCACCTTGTGATGGCCTGGCAAGCTGTCCAGGGTATACTCTGCCTTCACCCAGAGTCGGCTGAGGTGGGCACCAGCCTCACCGAGGCCCTAATTAGGATTAGTTGGTTCAGAAAATGAATGTATATGGTCTGCTTTACCCAATACTGCAGCCTGGTTTTTGGGATCGTTAGTATGGCTTCTTTCTATGTATTAATTTTAGTACGCAGTCTTTATAGGCAAATGTTATAATTTATTGCCCTTTCCATTTTTAGAGGCAGCAGTTATGAAGAATATTTTTTCCCCTAACATGCTGCAACAGAGAGGATAAATTTTAAATGAGTAAACAGTATTGGCTTTTCTGAGGCAGTTTTATATCTTTCAAGAAGCACTAAATTCTCCTGCCATGAATCAGCAACTGTTTTAGAAATTGCTCGTGTTTCTTCTGCCACCATTTTACAAAAGTGCCAAAATGACTCCGCTCTGATTGTAAACTATGTTGTAGTCTCATAAACTGAAGCAGATTTTTTTTCCTTTTTTTTTTTTTTTTTTTTAAATACTTTCCTTGAAAAGTGAAATAAGTGGTAGGTAAAAATCAGAGATCCTTATTTTGGTTACTCAGTAAGTGCAAATGATGGGGACACACACAAAATAATAAAAATAAAAAAATAAAAAAATAAATAAATAAAAACACAGTGCACAAGTTCTTTTTTTAGTGTTTTACCTTCGATTAGAACAATCGGAGCAGTGCAGCGGCCTGCTCTATTAGGATTGCAGCAAGATCATCCCCCATCTTGCTGACAGCAGTAGGATTTTGTGGTATGACATGCTCCAGCAGCCTGAAAATGAGGTCTCATTTTTAAAGTACAACATGACTTTTATGCTAATTGCTGGATTTTCCTTTGTCAGTACTTGACTTAATTATTGCCTCAATTAAACCAGAATGAGGAATGCATTTGGTTATAAGAATTGCAAGGGTTTAATATTTGCACAACAAGAATGTCCCCGGTTTCGTCCAGATCTCCGGTTTCCTCCCACACTCCAAAGACATGAACATTAGGCAAATTGGCTGTTCTAAATAGCACCGAGATGTGAATGAGTGTGTCTATTGATCTGCGATGGGCTGGAGTGCTCTACAGGGTGCACCCTGCCTCCCTCCAGTGTCAGCTGAGATAGGTTCCAGTCTCCCTGTGACCCCAGCCAAGAGTAAGCAATTCAGAAAAAGACTGAATTAACAAATTCAGTTCAGTTCATTTTCTGTACCCGCTTAATCCTAATTAGGGTCGCGGGGAGGCTGGCACCCATCCCAGCCAACTTCGGGCAAGGGCAGAGTACACCCTGGACAGCTCACCAGGCCATCGCAGGGCGGAAACACGCCGACGGCTTTGCAGTCTACTCTTGTCAAAAGGCAGCAATTGTTCGTTTACATGCCTCACACCATAGACAGTGAGAGACATGGCTGGCCTTTGATAACCCAGTTAGCTGCACTGGGGAGGACAGTGACAACCTTGTGGAGAGTAGGAATCGAACCCCCAACCTTTGAATCAGCAATCCAGCGCCCTATACCACTAGACCACCACTGCCCCCTTTAACAAATTCAGTACATTAAAATTTACACAACATAAAACAACCTAAATTACTTTATTTACCAAAATAAACTTTTTTTTTTTTCCTCCAGCGTTTCTGGGTAAATCACACAAAATTATTTAAATACAGTATTATAAGTCATTCCTAAATAAATATGTCCAAAAACATGTGGGTACAGTAATTGTGAGCGTGCATGCAATTAGAGGAGCTGTGACATTTAAGCCACGCTACACAAGTGGTATTTATTAAACTTTATTGCCACTAATTGTGTCTATGACCTAAAATATGGACTTTGAATAATTGAATGTCAGTATTAGTTCAAAGTACTAAAACGTATTTATTCCACCATAATATAGTAATTCACATTCTCTCCTGACATTTTTACCCCACCCACCTCCTCTCTCTCTCTCTCTCTCTCTCTCTCTCTCTCTCTCTCTCTCTCTCTCTCTCTCCTTTCCAAATATGTGGCATGCTAAAAGGTCAAAGAAAATGGTGAGGCTGGCATAGGTATACCTATGCCAAGCCAAGTAACATTTTACACCCCCTGCATAGCTGCTTCTCCTATATTTACAGCACCCTTCACAATTATTAGCACCTTTCATATATATATATATATATATATATATATATATATATATATATATATATATATATATATATATATAGAGAGGATTTTCTGAGTAGATTCTTCCGTAGGAGAGTGCTCAATACTTTTTGGTAGAGCAAATAACAAAAGGACAGGACAAAGACTTTCTATTGAAACTCCATTTATCACTACAGATCTGTTTCGAGGGGTGGTGAAACCATCCTCTCTCTTCAGGTGATTATAGAAGATTCTTTTTTTATATATATATATATAGATATAGATATATACTGTCCCCCCAGTGCAGCTAACTGGGTTATCAAAGGCGGGCCATGTCTGTCACTGTCTATGGTGAGAGGTTGATGTAAAAGAACCATTGCTGACTTTCGTAAAGAGGAGCTGCAAAGTCGTCAGTGTGTTTCTGTCCCTTGCTAAAAAGGGTTGTGACAGGAAGGGCATCCGACGTAAAAACCTCTGCCAAATCAAACGTGCGAATCAGATGATTCGCTGTGGCGACTCCCGAGTAAAAGGGAAAAAGCCGAAAGGAAGACAGACACACACAGACACACACACACACACAGACGCTCCCCGACTTACGTTCATCCGTTTTATTTTTCTATTTTACGTTTTTTTCCCCAAAATTTTGAGTTTAGACATACCTACGTATGATGCTGCATTCATTGTTTACAAACTACAGACTGAGTGTGTGTGCATATATATATATATATATATATCTCAGTTATATAGCGTGTTACCCTTGTTAAGACGTCGTCTCTGTGTGATCTTTGTGTTTACACTGTTTTGCGGACCTTTGACTTTTGTAACCCTAAGAAAATATGGTTGGTCAGAAGTGTAAGTCTACTAGCATGGGTGCAAGTCTCATACACAGAGATGAATTAACTATCTGCTCAGATTGGCACAATCTACCATGCATACTCAGTTAAGCAAAGAGAGTTGTAAAATGAAAAAACCGGAATCCACAAATTACAGAACAATTACAGATATTTATTATATTTTAGCAGAATCGTAAGAGTGTATACTTATTTTTATGTTAATATTCATTAGAATTTGTACTTGTTCTTTGTATGCCTCTCTTGAATAAAGTTTACTTACTTACACAAAAGAAAGAACTCTCCGTATTGCTGGGATTCACATCAGTGCAGGCTGTGTTCTAAACGAGTTCAACGGCACCCTTGTGCACTTGAAAGACCGGAAGTCTGTATAACCCACAGCAAGTACACTACTTTCACAAGTACACTACTTTTGGTATTGAGCGCTTCACATATTGTAAGCGTTGATTGGCTGTTTTAAGCTTCATGTAAAGTAACTCGGTATAAATAAGTGACTTATTTGAAATTAATGTTGATATTATTTGATATATTTGATATTATTTTACAATGTTATGTTTATAATAATTGATTTAGGGGTGTCTTATGAGATACGGTAATGGTATTTATGGATATATAGTGCAGTATGAGCGTCATACGTCACATGTCATACTTCACTGTAATGACTTACGTTCACTTTCAACTTACGTTCGGCCGTCTGTAACCAATTAAAAACGTAAGTCTGGGAGCATCTATATATATATATATATATATATATATATATATATATATATAAGTAATATAATTCTTCTATAATCACCTGAAGAGAGAGGATGGTTTCACCACCCTTCGTATATATATATATATATATATATATATATATATATATATATGGATCCCTCACTGTCCACGGTTAATTGGGACTGAGATTCTCCCCTGTATAAATACTGTATATGTATTTATAAGTACAGTATAAATACTTTAAGTACTGTACTCACCTCTGAGAAGCTCTTCGGTGCTTGATATTGTACAGTACGATGGAGGTGAAGTGAAGGTGAAGTGAAAATGATGAAGATGATGGCTTTTGCAAGTCCGGTCATGCCTCTTTGTCAGATTCGAGAGGCATTGGATCATCGACTGAAGTCGAAGGGGCAGCAAGGGGCGCGGTAGGAGCAGAAGGAGGTGTACAGGCAGCAGGAGAAGCTTCTGCGGGAGGTTTTCAGCGCACAAGGAACATGGTGGTGTGGAGTTGTGACTTCTGTTTCTTTTTTTGTACAAATACGTTTTTGTACAAGGACATGACACCGTCAAGACGATTGCCAAATTCGATGGCTCTGACCATGTTGTCATCAATCTCCTGGACCCCTTGTTGCAAACCACGTGCCATATTGAAAATCTCTTGCAGATTTCTCAAAGTAAGACCACGCTCTTCATCCTCATTGTCGTCCTGTGCCTCCTCTGCCTCTTCTTCCTCCCTCCCTGATTTGGTCATTTCGATGAGGTCCTCATCAGTTAGGGGGGGTTAAGTGGCACTCGAGCAGTGTGTTGACGTCCTCCGTCGTCATGTCTGAGAAGCCTTCAGTGGTTACCGACCGAGCCAGCTTCACGGCCTTATCTATGGCTGAGTGAAGAACCTCCTCAGGCGTAAAATCCTTCATAATCATGGGTGCCTTTTTTTAGGCCACAAATTTTTCCAGCTTGAAATAATTGTTTTGTCTATCATATGACTGATGGCATTCTGGATGTTGGTCAGACATGTGGCAATGTTGTACGAGCGCCAATACTCTTTGATGCTGAAGTGCTGGTTGTCCTCGTCGATTGATGAGATGAGGCCCTGCATTGTGGATCTTGTGTAGAGGGCCTTGAAGGCCCGAATAACCCCCTGATCCATAGGTTGAATGAGGGAAGTGGTGTTGGGGGGCAGGAACCTCACTTGAACCCCTTCATAATGGAGGTCGGTTGCATGTCCTCCTGCACAGTCCACTACGAGGACATGCATGTCCTCCTGCACAGTCCACTATGAGGACCTTTAAGGGCAGCCCCCTTTCAGCGAGGTACAGGTTCGTGCTCGGGATAAAAAAGTTCAAAAACCACTCATTTGTGAGGGCTTTCGTGAGCCATGCTTTCTTGTTGCACATCCAGTAGACAGGCAGCAAGGCTTTGTTCTTGTTTTTCAAAGCATGAGGACGGTTGAACCTGTAGATTAAGGCTGGCTTTATCATGAAGCCAGCAGCATTCCCACACATGATGAATGTGAGGCGATCCTTATGCGCCTTGAACCCTGGCCTTTTCAGTTCATCTTTGAACAAAAAATGTCCGGGAAGGCATCCTCTTCCAAAAGAGACCAATTTCATCCGTGTTGAACACTTGTTCCGGAAGATAACCATTCTCTTCGATTATTTTCGGGAACTCTTCCTCGACGTACTGTTTCACTGCCACGTGGTCTGCCGAGGAGGCTTCCCCATACAGCGAAACACTGCAGACTGTACCTCTTCTTAAAGTTTTCAAACCAGCCCTTGGTGGTAGCAAAACCACGTTTTTCTTGTGGCTCAGCGGTACTGGTACTAGGCTGAGATTCATCTTCATCGTCTTCGTCGTCCGAAGCTAAGCTATCATACAAAGCTTCCGCTTTGGTTCGAATCATGTTGCTATCCAGACTGATCTTCTTCTCCCGACAGTCCGAGATCCAAACCGATAGGGCATTCTCCATCTTAGCAATGTTTTTATTCCTAGTGGTTACCACTCGCTTAGTGTCCTTAGAAAAGGATATTGATGCCGTTTTCCGAACGTTCACTTCGTCTTTTTTGATATACTGCACGGTCGATTCATTTATGTCGTAATGGTGTGCCATGTGGGCATTCGTTTTTGCCCGAAGCTAGCATATCTAACAACTTCACCTTCTTGTTCACGGTCATCATATTCCACTTTTTCTTGGGCTCATTGGATGCCGCAGATGGTGCAGGACGTTTAAGAGCCATTTCCGAGATAAATAAAATAAAATAAGGAACAAAATTACAGAAATACTGTAGCGCAATAAGAAATCCAACAAAGCTTGAAAGAACTCGGCGTCTTCTGCCTCCCCTCGGGGATTTATTGATGTGCGAGGCTACAGCGTCACGTGTCTAAGCCAATCAGCTTGCGAATGGGAGGTCCCTGTGAGTTTCAGCGCGAATTGTGAAATTTTTATTTATTTTTAAATACCGTGATGTTCCAAGACCGCGATACCCAAATCGTGAAGTGGCCAGGGATGACTGTATGTGTATATAATGTCAATAAATACATATTCAATACTATAAATACTTATAATAACAATTAAACATTCAAAAATAATGCACAAGATCTAAATGAAATATAAATACACACACATACAGACATGCATGCACGCAGATGCGCACTTCACAAAAATGTATGTAGTTTTGATGGGAGGTTTTGGGAGGTTTTTTGTTTTGTGTTTGTTTACGTGTTGTTGTTTTTTTGCTTTTTTTTTGTTGCATTCTCCTTAACCTTTCCCCTATTCTTCCTTAATTTCCTTATTTTTTAATTCTATGAATATTTAAAAAAAAAAAAATGTGATGCACTTAAACGCATGAATTGAACCGTGAAGTATCAAGGGATCCCTGCACACACACACACACACACACACACACACACACACACACATATTCATCTTCTGAGCCACTTAATCCTAATCATTGTCACAGAGAGCGAACAGGCTAGGATCCTTCTCAGCTGGCACACCCTGAACGGCCCACCAGCCCATTGCAGGAGCATCACACATACAAACATTTACCCTCCCTCTCCCAGCTTGAGAATGTTTTTTTGGCTGTTGGAGGACACCAGAGTTCATGGAGGAAACCCACATGAGCAAAATTTCAACAGGACACATACTGAGCATTTGTGTATATACAAAACGAGATTGTTAGAATTTTAATTTTTTTATTATTTGTGGGTTTGAGGAAAATGAAGATTTGCTTCAAAATAAAATATGTCTATAAGATATTAAAAATGTGGGATTCAATAATAACTTCCCTGTTTTAAACTTCTCCAGTACTTTATCACTGACCTTTCTTGTGTATTCACTGCACTTCATGAAGCTGACTGTTCACTAAAGGTTCTCGAACAAACCTTTACGGCCTCCACAAAACAGCTGTATTTATACTAAGATTAGATTACACACAAACTCCGTTTAATAACTTGGTGAAGTCTGCAGGCAGTTGGTTGCACTGGATTTTATTTTGGGATATCAAAGTAAAAGGGGCTGAATACAAATGCATGCTACACTTTTATTATTATTATTATTATTATTATTATTATTATTATTGATTTATTTATTGTTTTTTATGAAAAAAAAAAAAACATTGAAAACCATGTATCGTTTCCTTTACAATTGCGTGCCATTTTGCATTTTACATCATGTCTATGGTTGTAACATGACAAAATATGGAAAAGCTCAAGGAGTATAAATACTTTTGAAAGCCACCGCGTATACATACACTATCTTGTATGCATTCAGTAGAGCATTTTAATGTGTTCAGGTATTTATAACATATTAGGGTATTTTCATATTGTCAGGAAGAATTTAACATTTGTGAAAAATCCAGTGATCTCATGCCATAACTATCAAAATACCATAGTCATCATGCCAAGGTGAAGCTGCTATATTTAAACGTTTGGGCAGACACTCTTATACAGAGGTTGCATTCATCATTTTTTTGAAATACAGCTTAGCAATCGAGGGTCTTGCTCAAGGGCCCAACAGTGGTCACACAGTGGAACTGAGGATTGAACCCCAAGCTTTTAAATCACTAACCCAGAGCTTTAACCACTGAGCCCCAGTTGCATGCTGTGTTACATGTTGCGAAGTGTACTGAGTATAAATTAGCAATAAACAATTGAGGATATGCACTATAATATAATATAAATACCCAATGGAAATTACATACAAATATATTTCGTATTATACTTTAATTATACATTGTCTAGCCAAACAAAGAAAATCCCACTCTTGAATATTTTATTTGATTGCCTTGATTACAGGACCATGGAATTGTTTACACCATCTTAAGAAACATCACAAGATTTATTTTCATCCGAAGTTCTGCCTTCACTGTCCTCTTAAATTGATTACGGACAAAAAAAAAAAAAAAAAAAAAAAAGTCACTCCATAAAGTCTTCTCCAGCACATCACAAAGACTTTCAGTAGGTTTAAATTCAGGACTCTCTGGAACCAGGCTTCATGTGAACATAATTCGTCATGCTTACTGACCCATTCTTCATTCGTTCAATATTTGAGCCCCAATTTTATATTTATGTGAAAGGTTAATTTGATTTAACCTTAGTGGGGTCGGTGGTGTAGTGGTTAGGGTACTGGTCTCATGATCAAACAGATTGTGTGTTCAAATCCCAGTGAGACCCCCACTGTGCTAAGAACCCTGGGCAAGGTCTGAACCACAAGTGTGCCTCTGTTCACCCAGCAGTATAAATGGGTACCAGTAAAAACATACTGGGAAGGTAACCTGCCATGGACTAGCGTCTCGTCCAGGAGGAGTTGTACTCCTAGTCGCTTCACGCTACAGAATCTGGGGATAAGCACCGGCCTGATGAGCCAGTAGGCTCGGGTGTAAAAAGCCCAGCGGACTTTACCTTTTTTAATTTGATTAGATGAGCTGGTAACTCGGGACACTCAAGTTATCCAGTGATTTCTTGAACCTCAACCTGATCCAACCTGGATTTGAGGCGATGGAAGGTGAGCACGTTGTAAAAAGTATTATTGCTCAAAAGAAACAAATCCCAGAAAGCGTCTGCTTTAGAAAGTGTGCTTTTGTGTATGGCCTCTCAGCTGCACAAGGGCCTCAGCCTTTGAAAAAATAAGACATCACACATGCATTCATGTGCAACCTATAAAGTCTTGAGATGAAGGAAACAGGTTCACAGTTGAGGCAGAGGTTTTCTTAGAAGCCTTGCTGTTTTATTAAATGTTTGAAGCTTTACCATTTGTGCCAATTGCAAAGGTAACATGGGGTCAGAGTCTTTTTGTGGACAAAGAGCAATAATGGTCGATGAAGGTTGTGTGGGAAGCTGTGGGTGTATATGTTCATGTTTGTGTGCTGGAGAGATAGGGTACAGGGTGTATGTAAAGCATTTGCTCTCTCTAGGGACTCTGAACCTTGTTGCAAATACAGACGCTCCCCGACTTACGTTTTTAATTGGTTCCGGACGGCCGAACGCAAGTTGAAAGTGAGCGTAAGTTGTTACAGTGACGTGTGTGACGCTCATACTGTACTATACATCCATAAATACCATTACCGTATTTCATAAAATACCCCTAAATCAATTATTATAAACATAACATTGTAAAATAATATCAAATATATCAAATAATATCAACATTAATTTCAAATAAATTATATTCAAGCAAAAAATTTTCAAATTGATAAATTTTAATCAAATTCACTCATCACATATCAAATACAGTATCAAATATAACCTTTAACATTCTCTATGATGCAATTTTTCTGCTTGTAAATGGTTCCGATGGTCGGCGGATGGTCACATGACATGAAGCTGAGCCGACTCACTTTACATGAAACTTAAAACAGCCAATCAATGCTTACAATATGTGAGGCGCTCAATACCTAAAGTAGTGCACTTGCTGAAAGTAGTTTACTTGCTTGAAACACAGCATGGGTTATACGGACTTCCGGTCTTTTAAGTGCGCAAGGGCACCGTTGAACTCGTTTAGTACTCAGCCTGCACTGATGTGAATCACTGATGTGAATAAGCAGAGCAAAGAGTTCTCTTTCTTGGGTTTTCATTCATTTTACAACTCAGATTATGCCGATCTGAGCAGATAGTTAATTTATCCGTGTGTGTGTGTGTGTGTGTGTGTGTGTGTATACTAGTCCTTCTCAAAAAATTAGCATATTGTGATGAAGTTCATTATTTTCTGTAATGTACTGATAAAAATTAAACTTTCATATATTTTAGATTCATTGCACACCAACTGAAATATTTCAGGTCTTTTATTGTTTTAATTCTGATGATTTTGGCATACAGCTCATGAAACCCCAAAATTCCTATCTCAAAAAATTAGCAGATGATGTTCAGGTAGTCTAAACGAGCTATTAACCTAATCATCTGAATCAACCAATTAACTCTAAACACCTGCAAAAGATTCCTGAGGCTTTTAAAAACTCCCAGCCTGGTTCATTACTCAAAACCGCAATCATGGGTAAGACTGCCGACCTGACTGCTGTCCAGAAGGACATCATTGACACCCTCAAGCAAGAGGGTAAGACACAGAAAGAAATCTCTGAGCGAATAGGCTGTTCCCAGAGTGCTGTATCAAGCCACCTCAGTGGGACGTCTGTGGGAAGGAAAAAGTGTGGCAGAAAACGCTGCACAACCAGAAGAGGTGACCGGACCCTGAGGAAGATTGTGGAGAAGGGCCGATTCCAGACCTCGGGGGACCTGTGGAAGCAGTGGACTGGGCTACAGGTGCCGCATTCCCCGGGTCAAGCCACTTTTGAACCAGAAACAGCGGCAGAAGCGGCTGACCTGGGCTACAGAGAAGCAGCACTGGACTGTTGCTCAGTGGTCCAAAGTACTTTTTTCGGATGAAAGCAAATTTTGCATGTCATTCGGAAATCGCGGTGCCAGAGTCTGGAGGAAGACTGGGGACAAGGAAATGCCAAAATGCCTGAAGTCCAGTGTCAAGCACCCACAGTCAGTGATGGTCTGGGGTGTCATGTCAGCTGCTGGTGTTGGTCCACTGTGTTTTATCAAGGGCGGGGTCAATGCAGCTAGCTATCAGGAGATTTTGGAGCACTTCATGCTTCCATCTGCTGAAAAGCTTTATGGAGATGAAGATGTTCATTTTTCAGCACGACCTGGCACCTGCTCACAGTGCCAAAACCACTGCTGAATGGTTTACTGACCATGGTATTACTGGGCTCAATTGGCCTGCCAACTCTCCTGACCTGAAGCCCATAGAGAATCTGTGGGATATTGTGAAGAGAAAGTTGAGAGACACCAGACCCAACACTGTGGATGAGCTTAAGGCCGCTATCGAAGCATCCTGGGCCTCCGTAACACCTCAGCAGTGCCACAGGCTGATTGCCTCCATGCTACGCCCGCATTGAAGCAGTCATTTCTGCAAAAGGATTCCCGACCAAGTATTGAGTGCATAACTGAACATCATTATTTGAAGGTTGACTTTTTTGTATGAAAACACTTTTTTTTTTTTTTTTTTTTTTCAATTGGTCGGCTGAAATATGCTAATTTTTTGAGATAGGGATTTTTGGTTTTTCTTTTGTTTTTTGTAAAAGCGAAAAAACGTAAAACGGATGATCGTAAGTAGGGGAGTGCCTGTAACAGCTCCAGTTTGGGGATTAAATGCTGTCTCATCTGTCCAGCAACAGCTCTACACCACACCACATACAACCAAGCCCATCTTGGCCTCATCACAGTCACAGTAACACCTGCAGTCATTTTTATACTCACTTAATGCTGTAAATACATGCTGTAAGAATTTAGCATGCGATACTACATATTTGGCAACCGTACAGCAGCAGAGTGCTGTGAAAAACATCAAATAGCAGTAATAACAAACATTATTCTCACTCGGCAATCCGCTCGATCTTACAAGGGGTACAGGGAGGCTGGTGCCCATCCCAGCCAACACTGGACAAAAGTTAATCAGCTCGCAAGACCATCACAAGACAACAGACAACCATTTACACTTGGGGTCAGTTTGGAACAGCCAGTTAGCTTGATGTGCATGCCTTTGGACCATGTGAGGAAACCGAATTACCTGGATGAAAGCTCTGGAAGCATAGGGAGAAGATGCAAAGACAGAAAGGCTCAAGCATGGAAATCAAACACAAACCTTCTTTCTGTCAGGCGGATGTGCTTACCATTTCAATTTTATTTGCATATCCCTTTTAACAATTGATACTGTCACAAAGCAGATTTACATAGAAAAAAACATAATAAATAAATAAATAAATGTTTCTTCTATAACATCTACACATACCCAAAGAGCAAGCCAAAGGCAATGGTGGTGGGACACACAGACGAAAAACAAAAGATATGAACAATAATGTGTATTTAAATGGAAGAAAAAATGAGACCACCCTACTCCCTAATAACTAGCATTTCCCCATTTGGCTTCAGTGAGATAATTATTGTAGCCATCTACCGGTCTCTGGCATTGATCTGAGGAAAGGTAGTCACAGTTCTCAATGCTGAATTCTTTCAGCTGAAAGATGTTTGAGGGGTTTCTTGCATGCACAGCCCATTTCAAGTCTCCCTACAGCATTTCAAGGGGATTAAGATATGGACTCTGACTGGGCCATTCCTGGACTCTTCACTTCTTAGTTTCTAACCAGTCTGTGGTGGAGTTCCTGGTATGTCTTGGGTCTGTCACATTGCAGTTTTCGGTTCCGTTTCAGCTTTATTTATTTATTTATTATTTTATTTTTACATATGGGTCTCCATGTTCTTCAGGCACTCTCTGATACACACTAGAATTCATTGTGGATTTTATGATGGTGAGCTGACCAGATCCTGCTGCAGAAAAGCATCCCCAAACCATGACACTTCCACCTCCATGCCTCACAGTTGGTACAAGGTTCCTTACCTGGAATGCTAAAGTTGGTTTTCAACCAAACATGTCTCCTGTTCTGGTGTCCAAATAATTCAACTTTAGACTCTTCTATCCAAATCTTCTGGAATAATTGTTTCCTCCTTGCACACCTCCCATGAAGGTGAACTTGTCTTTCTTATTGTGGAGTCATGCACTTTCACAGAGACAGTAGCGAGAACCTGCTGTCGCTGCCTTGATGATATTTTAGAACTTTTGTTGATTTGTTTTAGCATCTTGCGATCCTCTGAGTTGAACTTGCTTGGACGGCCAGACCTGGACACAGTGGCAGTTGTTTTGAATGTCCTCCACTTGTAAACAATTTTCCAGATGGTGGAATGGCTGATGCCAAATTATTTTGACATCTTTTTAAAAAGATCCCTCACCATACTCCTAAGCACCACAATCTTCTTTCTGAGAGCCTCAGACAGTTCTTTGGATCTCAGCATGGTGCTCAATCTCATGTCTACAGAGAGGGGCACCAAACTAAATGTCTGAGGTATAAATAGTCTTCTTTAAAATTCTGGGTAACGATGTTTTGAACATGCTTATCTGATCTGATACATCCGTGTGTGATTATAGCTATTTTAAAAAAGGGAGTGTCCTCATTTTATTCCTCCATTGAAATACACAATACTCTTTGTATATTTTGGTTGATAGTAAAAAATATGTTAATTTATGTTGTTTAATTACAATTCAGTCACTTTCTTTTCCAGAAATAAATAAAACTAAGATTAGATATTATATATGTGACCATTTCTTAATAATGAGTTGACTATTTAATGGGGTGTCCTAATTGTTTCACATGACTATATATGTTTATTTATTTATGTTTTTTTTTTTTTTTTTTAACTTACCTACTGACCTGACCCTATAATTGTTTATAGTGGCATATAAAGCTGCAAGCTGACTGTCAAGAGAGGTGTAAAATTGCATGTCACAGTACTGGGAACTGTAATGTTTTCCCCTTTCTGATGATTCAACTCATTAACGACACTATAGTTAGGTGACCAGTTCATTCAGCTGTATTAAATGTGGGAAAACATTGTGCAATGCTGAGAGCCTTCAGGGTAAATACAAGTCTTTCTTTATTTACTGTCTTTGTGTATCCCACACCAAGTTGCAGAGGCATTAAGTTGTCCAATCACCCATACGTTTGTCTTTCCTGTGACAGAAAAATATCTCAAGAATCAGTGGTTAAACGGCTGTCGGATATAATTTATTTATTTATTTGGGTTGTGCCTTCTCTGACTGAAGGCAGGGTACACCTTGAACAGACTATCCACACTACTAATCACATCTATGGACAATCAGTAATATCGATTTAGCTTAATGTGCAGGTCTTTGGACTTTGGGAAGAAAGGAGAGCACCTTGAAGAAACCCATGCAAACACATGGCGGACATGTGAAATGCACACAGACATGCTCTTGCCGACACAGGCATAGGACTGTCTTGCTAGCCGCTAACCATATACCCATTTGTAGGATTTATATGGAATTATTATTTCTTTCTTTCTTTTTTTTTTTTTAGCCAGCAGATGGTCGTATTAGATGCTGGAATAGAACAAAAAAAAAAAAAAAAAAACTTGTACAGATCACAAGGTCAAATGTCTGAAATACTTTTTCTTCAATAGCTTCCTTCCTATTTTCAGCATATTTAAGGCTATTTCTGGAATGCAAATTAATAAGAAGCATAGGTACCCTTATTTGTGAGGGCATTCTTGTCATGACTGCTGGCATTAAGAGAGAATTCTGCTTTTGTACTAGAATTTAAAAAATATATATTGAGACAATCTTCAGCTCAGTGTGAGACAGAAGGGCAAGACAAGGCTGCAAAACTGACAATAACCTGAATTAATTCCTTTTATAATTGTTCTGGGTCACAAAGGAGAGAAAAGTAGGAATGATAAAATGTAAGGAAGATAAAGGATGGTAGGTATTGAAATGAATTTTTAAATTCTTCTCCTGCTGCATGTGAGCACTACATGGAGCGTCACGTAAATGAGAAGGATGTGAGGATTCGAGGAGGATTCGAGGTGAGCAGTCTGATTGAAACTGTCATGGCTTACGCTCTTAACTCTCAGCACTAACAGCACTGACAGCAGTCTTAGAGGATTTCTAAGCACATCATACATATTTAGCTCGAGCATTTAAAAGGGATTGTCACTTGTGTTTAGCACAGATGGTGTATTTTATTTCTTTAGGATTACCATAGACAGCATGCTTTGCGAGAGAATCTCTGAAGTAACTTTTGGAGATGGATGTCAACATGTCATCCAAATGAGTTAGGGTTTCAGTCAGTGAGCCAAAAACCTTGCCCTTGGCCGGGCTTTGTCAACAACACCATCTTTATTGTGAACGGCAGGGACAGCAATGTGTCTCGACAAAAAAAAAAAATGTTAAGATTGTCGAAACCGTTCAGTGTCCTTAGCAATAAAGTATGAACGGCGTGAATTGACGGTGCTTTAGGTACTTTATACGTTTTAGATCATTCTGAAAGGCTTTACTGTTTAGTGAGTGATGGCTCATACTGTTATTGTCATATTGTTATTATTAATACTGTCATATTGTTATTATTATTATTATTATTTTTTTTTTTTTGCAATCCGCTTCTGTCCATTTATGCTGATTAAATATCCACAGCAGCTTTCAGCACCTATGATTTCAGAGAACTCTGCATCTCCAGGGCAGGAATAACACACATTATGGTTTGACTTAAGGCTTTGTTTCATGCTTTCTTTTTTTTTTTTTTTTTTTTTTTTTTTTTTTTAGTTCATTTCAGTTCATTTTCTGTAACCGCTTAATCCTAATTAGGGTCGCGAGGAGGTTGGCGCCCATCCCAGCTGACTCCGGGTGAGGACAGAGTACATCCTGGGGACGGCTCACCGCGCCATCACAGGGCGAAGACATGCTGACATATATGCAGCTCCTCTTGTCGAAAGTCAGCAATGGTTCTTTTACATGAACCTCTCACCGTAGACAGTGAGAGACACGCCCAGTCTTTGATAACCCAGTTCACTGCACTGGGGGTGACAACCTTGTGGAGAGTGGGACTCGAACCCCCAACCTTAGGATCAGCGATCCAGTGCCCTATAGCCACTAGGCCACCACTGCCGCTCGTTTTTTTTTTTTTTTTTTTTTTTTTAATAACTCAGTACACCCCCTGTCTCATAATCATTTTTGGAGGTTTTTTTTTTTTTTTTTTTCTAAAAGAGGAGACACTTTGATGAGCCAGGAAAAGTGGAACAAAATGTGACATTTTCATATCTGGTTTGTGTTTTGTGTTCACAAACTGTAAATAGACTCCTGTGGTGTATGAATTCAGTCACACTGACACAATAACACTCAGTTTTCCCTCACAGCATGAAACAAAACTAAAGAACTAACTACGTAACTAAAGAAAGCCAGCATGTTTGGTCTGATGCTCTTCACGGGTCAACTACACTAAAATTTCTTCTGACGTGTAACGTACGAATATTTTTGTACACATACACCAAATATTCAATATATGATATGAATATCAGAGCCTTTAATTTGGCAGTTTAAACTCTCTGTCTCTAAATTATGTCTACAGCCATCTGTCTGCAGCTGTGCAAGTTATATTCTGCAGTTTCACATTTATCACCTTCATTTATGACCTTTTTTTTCCCCCCCTCTTTATTGGCTGGGTAAATGCAGGTGGTGTATGATGCAGCAGTCTCTACATGTAGCCTGACACTCCCTGAATCCGATTACTAAATACTCCTCTGAAACCACTGTACAGCAGCAATGTATACAGTCTATTCTGGTTGTTTTATATTAACAGATTCTCTAAGAGGACTTTTAAAGAGACAATAACACAAATCATCTATACAGTATTACTAAAATCTGTTTTTTTTTTTTTGTTTGTTTTTTTTTTTTTAATCTTCAGCAACACTATGACTTTAGGAAGGCCATAAGAACAATATAACAGTGGTGCAGTATTCTCACTCCTCCTACATAACATGGAGGGTTGGCCTTTGAAGTTAAATTTCAGAGAGAATCGATGCGTAATCTGTGCCGGTTCTCACAATGCACACACACACACACACACACACACACACACACACACAGTGATGGAAGCTGGAGACAGTGTGGATGTTCAGTTCATTTTCTGTAACTGCTTAATCCTAATTAGGGTCGCGGGGAGGCTGGCGCCAATCCCAGCCGACTCCGGGCGAGGACAGAGTACCCCCTGGACGGCTCACCAGGTCATCGCAGGGCGGAAACACGCTGATGGCTTTGCAGCCTATTCTTGTCAAAAGTCAGCAATGGTTCTTTTACATGAACCTCTCACCATAGACAGTGCGAGACATGGCCGGCCTCTGATAACCCAGTTAGCTGCACTGGGGGGGTGGGGGTGGGGAGTGACCGTGGCAACCCGTGGTGAGTGGGGCTTGAACCTCCAACCTTAGGATCAGTGATCCAGCACCTATACCACCAGGCCACCACTGCCCTCCAGTGTGGATGTATTTGCAGATCAAAGTGTATATTTATACAGAGTACATAGAAAATCCAAAACACAGTTCAAAGTTCATAAACATGGGACAGGCGGAGTTCAGACATTCAGCCAGCATATCAACGATAATTTATACTGACTTTAGTGAGGTGAGCAGAGATCACTCACAGTAACACAATATTATAGACTAGGTAGGAAGTTAGTAACTGGTAACAGAAGGTGAAAATTTAGGGAAATGTTTTTCATAACCTGGATTTTTCGTAAGTAGAGGGCTGACTGTATAGTATTGTGTATATATATATTATTGTGAATAAGTGTGATTAGCTTGTGCTGTGCTCTTAGCTCTCTCTCTCTCTCTCTCTCTCTCTCTCTCTCTCTCTCTCTCTCTCTCTCTTAAGGGGCACACAGACTTTTTTTTTTTTTTTAATAAAATAAATTAAACATTATGCATGCACATGTAATGTATGTTTCAATGTTTCAAGAATTTAATTTCATGATCCATACATTATTATTACTTATTTTATTTTATTTTGTTTGTATCAATGCTTAACATTGTTGAAAGGGTAGTGGTGGTCTAGTGGTATAGGGCACTGGATCTCTGATCCTAGGGTTGGGGGTTTGAGTCCCACTCTCCACAAGGTTGTCACCGTGCCCCCCCCCCCCTAAAACAAACAAACAAACACACAAAAAAAACCCTCAAACAAGCAATAACAAAAAAACCAACCTAAACGACCTGAGGTGCACATCCGCGTGTGCGTGTCTGTATGTGTGTGTATTTATATTTTATTTATATCTTATTCATTTTTGAATGTTTAATTGATATTTTAGGTATTTATAGTGTTGAATATGTTGGGGCAGTGGTGGTCTCGTGGATAAAAATCACAATTTAATACAATACATGAACATTACAGAAAAAAAAGAAGAATAAGAAGATATTGGAATGTTCAAATATTTGATAAGGTTGAATGTCCCTCTTACCAGTTCTGTCTTTTTTTGTTGTTTTGTTTTTTTTTGTTGTTTTTTTTGTGCAGATAACCGGTAGGATGGTGGCAGTGGAAGTAAGTGGGCACAGCTACCTGGTGGCTTGCTGGCAGCCCATACTGATTCTTATGCTTGCCACTGTACTGTCCGGTTCTACCACAGGCTGCCCATCTCGCTGTGAGTGCAATGCCCAGGAACGTGCTGTTGTGTGCCACCGTAAAAAGTTGATGTCGATTCCTGAGGGTATTCCATCTGAGACAAAATTCCTCGACCTCAGCAAGAACCGGATTAAAACAATTAATCCAGAGGAGTTCTCTGGGTTTCCCAGCTTGGAGGAGCTAGAATTGAATGAAAACACTATATCCACCATTGAACCGGGAGCCTTTACCAACTTGTATGGCCTTCGGACTCTCGGGCTGCGTAGCAACAAGCTCAAACTTATACAGCTGGGTGTATTCACAGGCCTTAGCAACCTTACCAAGCTTGATATTAGTGAGAACAAAATAGTTATCCTGCTAGACTACATGTTCCAGGATCTTTATAATCTGCGCTCTCTGGAAGTGGGTGACAATGACCTGGTGTTCATATCCCACCGAGCGTTCCACGGGCTTAACAGTTTGGAACACCTGACACTGGAAAAGTGCAACCTGACCTCTGTTCCTACAGAGGCCTTTACTCATTTGCACAGCCTGAACACTTTGTGTCTGCGCAACCTGAACATTAATATCATCAGAGATTACTCCTTCAAACGCCTGTCCCGTCTCAAAGTCCTGGAGATAGCTAATTGGCCATATCTGGACACAATGACTACTAACTGCTTATATGGATTGAATCTTACATCTTTAACAATCACCAACGCGAATTTAACTTCAATTCCATACGTGGCACTTCGGCACCTGGTTTACCTACGATTCTTAAACATGTCGTACAATCCCATCGTTTTCATTGAAGGAAACAAGCTCCATGACCTGCTCAGACTGCAGGAGTTTCACCTGGTCGGTGGTAGATTGGCTTTAATAGAGCCGTATGCATTTAGAGGACTCAACTATCTGAAGATTCTGAATGTGTCAGGGAATGCGCTAACGACCTTGGAAGAATCAGCTTTCCACTCGGTGGGGAATCTGGAGACACTGGTGCTCTTTGACAACCCTCTGGCATGTGACTGTAGGCTTCTCTGGGTATTCCGCCGCAGATGGAGGCTCAACTTCAACCGCCAGCAGCCCACTTGCGCCTCACCTGAATTCGTCCAGGGAAAAGAGTTCAAGGATTTCCCTGACATCTTACAGCCTAATTACTTCACGTGTCGGAAGTCGAGAATCCGAGACCGCAAAGCGCAGCAGACTTATGTGGACGAAGGAACTACTGTGCATTTTGCATGCCAGGCAGATGGAGATCCGGCCCCGGTCATTATGTGGCTTTCCCCACAAAAACAGTTGATTACTCCCAAAACAATAGGAAGGCTTACTATGTTCCCTGATGGTACTTTAGAGGTGCGCTACGCGCAGATCCAAGATAATGGGACATATGTATGTATTGCGAGTAATGCAGGAGGAAATGACACTGCTGTGGCTCACCTGCATGTCCACAGCTACTCTCCTGTCTGGCCCAACCAGCCCAACAAAACGTTTGCTTTCATTTCGAACCAACCCAGTGACAGCGGAGCCAATGGAACGAAAGCGACTGTTCCTTTCCCGTTTGACATCAAGACTCTTATCATTGCCACCACCATGGGATTCATCTCCTTTCTAGGTGTGGTATTATTCTGTTTGGTACTGCTGTTTCTGTGGAGCCGGGGTAAGGGTAACACTAAACACAACATTGAGATTGAGTATGTACCACGTAAATCAGACGCAGGACTCAGTAGCGGCACTGCTGATGCACCTCGCAAATTTAACATGAAAATGATTTAATCCAACGAAAGGAGTGGTCACGACACTAAACTCTGAATGATTGTGAATAATATGTGAACCCTACCGTGACTAACCGCTGGATTCTGCAACTTTCTTATAGAGGAAGTGCTAATGATGTTGTGTATGTTTGATGTTGAAAAAGGAAGAGAAAACTACTACATGTCTCCGTGATGATATTTTCTGCTTGGCCTTCAGGGACCATTTCTTGAAAGACAATTTTGTTGTAAAGCTATCCAAGTGGAATTTTATGGGCAAAGGGAGAAAGACTAATGAACCCTTCTCAGTGTTTGTGTGCAACACCAAAACACAAAAGACCGTTGTCCTCCTTTGCTGTCCTTTTGCCTGCATTATGTGTTATTGTATGATTTCTTTTTAATATTCAAACCGAGATAGTTTGATCATACAGCAGCAGTAGACCTTTCTGGGTTGCTAAGCACATTAACTTTGTTCTATGCTATGCTGAAGATGTAGTTTGTTTCAGATGATCACTGCCACACTCCTTGAATACTGTTGGTGTCCCCATGCGCACTACCACACACACAATTTACACAGCTTTTTTTTTTTTTTAAGACAGTAATATCTTGATGTCCTATCATTTCGAAAAATTTATTCCTTCTTTTTATCTACTTTTTACCAAAACAAAATGACTATCTGGAAACCACAAAATGCTGAAATTAATTGGTGAGAAATAAAACCAGATGTGAATATCTAAGTAGTTTTGACAATTTTAAAAATGAAAAAGTAAGCTATTGCTAAAGTCCTACAGCATTAAGGGATTAAAAATACCTTTTTAGAATCACACAGCATGGCTCCCTGCAATGTGACATTCACCGCATGGCTTCATTAAGCACCTTCAGTTTTTGCTACGGGATGGCAGGTGTGATGCCAACACACATCTATGAGATTTCTCATTACAGTGAGGCTGGCTAGCTTTAAATTCACATTCTCTTTGGTGACTTTTTGTCACTTTTTGTCTCTGTGGATCCTTGATTATTCATTGGTCAGGTAAAAATCAAAGTGACAGATTCCACCGGCTGTATGGGTATCTTGATATATGATTCCATGGTGATTCTCCAAATCCCCGGTTTTAAAATGATGTTTTTTTCCCACCTAGGATATCGGATTAAGTGAGCAAAATGCATTATGGAAATTAAGGAAATATATTTGCAGAGGTTATGAAACATTCCTTCAAGCCTCAATCAAACCTTGCAAATGTGACACAGGCTACAAAGGTACATCAGAATCCAGTCCACAAATACATGCCATTCGACTCCCATTGCAGGTCGGCACAGCTTTGTCAGCTGATTCTCAGATGTGTGAATCCAAATTTTATATTTGATTATTTAAGTTGGTAACACTTTATTTGTAGGTTATATCTATAACATATTTGTAAATGCACTGGGTATTTCTGAACCGTTCAGCTGCCGGTATAAGCAGTTGTTCTACAAATAAATATGTATTTAGTTACAAATGTAAAAAAAACAAAAAAAAAAAAAAAAAAACACTTTTCCAAAAAATCTCAGAGCTGCATTTTATTCTGATTACATTCTGTTGCTCAGCTTTAACTCAATGCGCATAGCTAGCTGCTAACCACCATCAATTGCTGACGAGTAGTGAATACGTAGTGTTTAATATTATCTGTTTAGATACTGAGCAGTGAGCTTGAAAAGGAAATAAAGTCAGAGAAAATTCAAAAGGTTTTTTTAACATGACATCATGTGCTTCGAATTGGTCTTATAAACGGAAATGTTGCATTACTGTGACGGTCAAAATTGTAGCTTGTCAAGTTGGCGAGAAATATTTTGCACTATGACTTATGCTGTTATGTGTTCATAGTCCTAGTGACGATATTGCTAATGAGTGACTGATAATATGATTTAACTCTGAAAAAAAAAAAAAAAAAATTAAAAAATGTGAGAAGCCACTAAAATGAGCTACTAAATCCCCAAAACCCAAAACGTACAAAGCTTCATGCTGCTCACACCCTGACTTGCCTCTTTGTTAATAATATTGGGTTGTGGAGAGGAAGGGGACACGGATCTGTTTTGGCTTGTCCCTCGGCCGTTCATAGATTTACGCACTTTAGTTTGATTGATTTGAGCGAATCACCAAGAAGATAGATTTTTATTTTGACCAACCATACGATCAGATTTTTTTTTTTTTTTTTACTTTTTTTACTTTGTGTCATTCTTTGGCAAAATTAAACTACTCAATTCCTTTCTACGACACGGAGTGCAGATAAACAACAAACAGATTAAATACCGTAACTAATTTTAAAAAAGTAAACCGACAAGCAGATAAAAATGTATAATTAATATTCAATATAAGAGAAACCGTGCGATTCTTGGTTTGTTATATGAATAATAAATGTAATCGTAGAATGTTTCATGGGCTTTTGTTTAAGCAAAGCTAGGATGATATAACAATGATGGTAATTTGTTTTAAATCATGTTCTATGTTTAATTCTTGTTTGGTGCTTCTGCCATTATGGTCAGGGCTCCCTTGAAACGGAGATCTTGTAATCTCAATGGGACCCACAGGGTTAAATAAAGGTGAAATTAAATAGAAAAATAATAAAAAATTAAATAATCCAGATATCATTATACTTCTCGTCAATAGTAATGAGTACAGGCTCGTTACGTTATGTTGTTTTCATTGCATCTCAAGGGACATAGGCATGAAGATTTTTTTTTTTGAAGTTCTGTTACCCTGCCTTTATGCTGAGTGGGCTGAGATAGACTCTAGCCTCCCTACAACTCTAGGATTAAGCTGTTGGGAAACATAATTGAATGATGAATGTTTTGTGCAAAGTTTTAGCTAGAAGCATGCAGAACTAAATAAATCCAAGGATTTAAAGGAGCCATAATGTATACATTTCCTGTTATACAATTATTTTATTGTACAAGTAATAATCTTTCAGTGTATTTTACATAACAATACATCTCCTTGTTACTATGTATAGATTAAAACTATATTAAAAAAAAACTGTATCAGGTAATTTGATAAATGAGTATGAATAAGCATTTATTTTGTTAATGTTAATGTGCTTGACAACCCTGGTGTCCATGCTGCCTTTAACAACTTGCTGCAGTCTTCATTCATTCATTCATTTTCTAAGCCGCTTTATCCTAATTAGGGTCACGAGGAGGCTCATCTCAGCCGACTCTGAGCGAGGGCGGGGCACACTTTGGACATTTCACCAGGCCATCGCAGGGCCAGCACTCACACAATCATTCTTAGTCATACCTGGGGGATGATTTGGAACAGCCAGTCGGTCTACTGTGCATGTTTTTGGACTGTGGGAGTGCGCAGAGGAATCTCATGCAAGCATGAGGAGAACATGCAAACTCCACACGGAAACGCCCAATCTGAGAATCAAGTCCAGGTCTTCTTGCTGCGAGGTGGATGTGCTAACAACTTTTCCACCATGCACAGTCATATGATTAAAAAAAAAAACATTCTGAATCCTGAAAATATGTCTGAATTTCAACTCGCACCAATTTAAATAAGCATTCTCAAAATCGTCCCCAAAAATCCTTTTCTATGACTTGTACAAATCAAATACTTTTCTATAATAATATGAGTTGCAAACACAGTTAAAGAGTAAATAATGAAATTATACTGGTTGTGTTTCTGGCTTTCCAGGAGAGTGTGTGTGTGTGTGTGTGTGTGTGTGTGTGTGTGTGTGTGTAATGTTCTTCAATTAGTGATAGTCTTTTTGTGTGGTTGTCAGAGCTTCGTGGCTGTGAGGAGGATAAAGCATAAACGAGTGTCTGTTTAAAGACAAAGTTGTTTAAATGCCAGAGCAATTATGTTGTTGCCCTTATGCTAATGGAGGAGCAGAGATGGTTTTAATTAATACATTTAAAAGAAATTGAATAATATAAAAGTATATTTAAAATCTATCTACATACAGGAGTGACATGCTCAGACACATTATGATGCCATTTGTTGATAATTTTTAATGTCTCAATCTCCAAACCTACTGTGCTCATCCTGTGCAGACTCCAAAAAAGACCAAGGAAATGCTACTCATTTCTTAATATTAATACCTTTATCATAAGATGTTAAATAATGTGGTCCACAATATTCTTTTATAATGGGTAAAGAATCTTAACTATGAAACAAATGTTCTGATTGTTTTGTGCAATAAAAGGTAATATGCAGTTTTATTTAACAATTTTATTGATGTTGAATTGTTGGAAATATGGTATGTTGTATTAAACCATCTATGGATATTTCATAAAAAAAAAAAAAACAACAACAAAAACAGAAAATCTTGATCTTGATTGCATAGTGTGTTAGCAGTTAACGTTCACTGAATTACTTGAGGTGTATCGAAATAATTCAACACAGGTAACCCTCAGAATATTAAATCAGTTTGTCTTCTTTTATTTATATTTTCTTCGATTATTCAAAGCTCAACATGGTTCATTTAAAAGAAGAATTGTTGTGAGGGATTTGAGGACTCATCCAGGGAAAACCATTTAGTCCCTTATGTTCTAATACAACAACAAAAAATCTCTGTTAATGATTTGCAGGTTTTTAGGATTGCTTGTTCTTCTGAGTTTTATGAAGCAGCTTGTGTGAGGGCAGTGCAGTTATACAACATGGCTCCCTGCAAAGTGACAATGAATTCTCACATGGCTACACTCGGTGCCTGTAGCTTTTGGAAGACGGTGCTTGATGCATTACCGTCAAACAGCCACTACAGTCATCATTACAGTGGCGCACCATAATAATTTACATGTCATCTACTAGCTATGGTGAGCTTTTTTTGTTAATAATATGTTTTACAGATCCAGCTCAAGTACCCTATTCATTACTAGTGGAAGAATTAGACACTATTGTATGGATAAACTATTTAAAAATATCACAAGTGTCAGTTCGATTAGATGAAAATGTTGAGGTTCTCTTTGGGAGTAACGAGGATGGATAGAATCAGGAATAAGTACATCAGAGGGACAGCACATGTCAGAGGTTTTGGAGACAAAACTAGAGAGACTAGATTGAGATGGTTTGGACATGTACAGAGGACGGATAGTGAGTATATATCGGTCGTAGGATGCTGAGGTTGGAACTACCAGGCAGAAGGCCGAGAGGAAGACCAAAGAAGAGACTTATGGATGTGGTGAAGGATAAGATAAGATAAGATCCAGCTTTATTAATCTCACAATGGAGAAATTCACTGTTACAGGCTCTTGAGGTACCATCAGTGGGGGGTGCAAAAATAGATACAAATACAAACATACACACATACATATATATTATATAAGTAAATAAATAAATAGATACATAAATAGTATAAATTAATAAACAATAAAAGAAAAGAAGGGAACGACTTTATAGACTGGCCTATATTAAAGTGTAATGTATCTGAGTGCAGAGTAGATGGGTTGATATGGCTCACAGTCAGTGGGGTAGATGTGGTTGATTAAAGTGCACGGGGTTTTTATTGCACATAACCGGTATTTTCACAGACAGTTACAAAGTGACGTTGTACAGTCTGACAGCGGTGGGAATGAACGACCTGCGGTAGCGCTCCTTCCTGCACTGAGGATGTCTCAGTCGTCCACTGAAGGAGCTGCTCAGCTTCTCTACAGTCTGGTGCAGTGGGTGAGAGCTGTTGACCATGATGGATGTGAGCTTTGCTACCATCCTCCTCTCACTCACCTCCTCCACAGAGTCCAGTGGGCAGCCCAGGACAGCACTGGAGCTGGAGTAAGAATAGAAGATACAGATGATAGGCTGAGATGGAGGAGGATGGTTTGCTGTGGCGACCCCTGAAGGCAAAAGTGGAAAGGAAAAGAAGAAGAAGAAGGAGAAGACAAGTGTCAGTTAGGTCCTTATTTCATGTCCTCAAAGTAAAACATGAACATTTATGCACTGGTGATGAGGTCGATATCACAGAATCTTTTCCAGGACAGAAAAATGGGAACTATTCATTTGTGCCACATCCACTGGTCCACAAGACCTGGGGTCGGTCTCATTCATAAAACTGTGAGTGGGATCCTTACTAAAAGTGTACTTATGCGTAAAATCCAAAATTTGCATATGCCCACAAATATTCATATTTATAAAACCCTGTGCACACACACCAGTAAACAATCTTTACTCTATAAATCACAGAGTGCCTACAACTGTGTGCACCTGAATTCTCACCCTGCAAACACCCTTTTTAGCCATAAATGGGTCAATGCAAGCACCGAAAACAGCGCACAGTGGCCGGGAAAAACAAGAAAAAAAAAAAAAAAAAAAAAACGCACGGCCACTTCATCCTTGTACTCTTTTACCAGCCCGATTGTAACTTGTCGCTTGAGTGTTAAAGGATGATCTGCTTTAATGTTGCTGTGCATCTTAAATCTGTTCTAAAGAAACTCATTGATTAAAGTTGAATGTAAAGAGAAGACCGTTCTCCCACCACCAGAGCACTTCTACAACTGAAGGGGCAACTGTGCCAAAGTTCCATGGTGCAGCCTCCTCCACTTCGGTCCTGGATCATATGATGGCGTGACGGTGGTGATTGAGTAGCTAATATCAATTTTAATTGCAGATTTTCGTTCTATTTTGGAAGAAGGAGTTACAATCTTAGTGCAAAATAGTGCTGTTGAATTACTCCATTGTGATTATACAGATTCCTCATGTTTGATACCATGTAGAGCTCAATTTGTGAAAGGCAATTGTAAGGGGAAAAATAAATAATTGTAATTGTTCATCTCACACAACATTTCTACAATTAGACTTCAGTTCACAAATACATCAAATCCCCTTTCTCCAGAAAGTGCATACACATCAGTCCGAGTTTACAAACTTTCTCTTGACAAATTTTATTTTTTAGATCATAGCCTTTGCATGAAAATTAGCATACACCACTTTCAGGCCCTGGTTCATACCTATAGCCCATTAAAAGTGGCGCGATGGCCTGATGAGCTGTCCAGGGTGTACCTCGTTCTTGCCTAGAGTCAGCTGAGATGGGTCAACTCTGGGCAATTGTAGAGTACACCCTGGAAGGCTCACAGGGCAGAAACACATTGATGGCAATTCGGTGGCCTACTCTTAACAAACAACAGCAATGGCTCTTTGAAATGCCTCTCACCACAGACAGTGACGGACATGGCTGGCCTATGATAACCCAGTTAGCTGCACTTAAGGGAGAGCAGTGACAAGTTGGTGATTGTGGGGTTTGAACCCCCCAACCTTCACATCAGTAAGCCAGCTCCCCACCACTGGGCCACTGCCTCTTTACACTGATATATTTACACAATTGCAATTTCGAATCCAGGTGGATGCCACGACCATCCGAGGCCGGTAGTCATTCATTTATTGATTCATTATCTGGACCACTTAATTCCAATTAGACTCACAGGGAGGTTGGTGCCCATCTCAGTTGACTCTTGGCAAGAGCAGAGTACACTTGGTCAGCTTGCCAGGCCATCACTCAATGGCCAACTCTTTATGAAAGGCAGCAGTGCTTCTTTTATATGCCTTTCACCTTAGACAGTGAGAATGCAGACAGTGAGAGACACGAGACCTCTGATAACCCAGTTAGCTGCCCTAGGGAGACAGCAGTGAGAACGTTTAATAGTGGGGCTTGAACCCCCAACCTTGGGATCAGTAAACCATTACCCTACGACTGGGCCACCTTCATAGTAGTATATTTATACAATTGCAGTTTTGAATCCAGGTGGATGTTGCAACTTCCTGTGACCTTTAGACAATGACAGCAAATTGAGCAAAGATTTCACAGGTGATCGGAATGGGATATGCTCGCCACCCTGTCACTTCCAGCAATCATAATCATCCTGTCACCAACCAATCATGATCTCATTCATACAAAGGGGGCTGATAGTGCATTCCATCTAGGTGTGTTAAACCTCCTGAATGTGCATGCACAGCAATTAATAAAGATGTGTGTAGCACCATCTGTCAGAGCTTGGGCAATGCCCTTGGTGATGCCTCTCTGTGCTTTGTGATGGCCACATGTAATAGGCAGGAAATAATTGATGGGGTGGGAATTGGCTAGACTTGGTTTAGGGGGAGAACGGGGATTAAGAACATCTACATCGATTACATCATGCATACAACATGAATATGTTGACCAACCACCTTTCTTTCAAGCTTTAGAAATGCATTCACAAAAACTTAGTTCCTGGGATAAAGCTTTAAAGAACATATGTGAGTAATGAACTGAATCCAGGCATAAGCGAAAATGCTTTGGCTACAACCCAGGCATGCTCACCCCAACACTAAAATACCTGAAACCAGCAAGGAGGACTCCACTGAAGTCAGGGTCTCTTTTTTTTGTCCAGGAATACCAAAGCCTCATTCTTATTCATGATGTTACTCAAGAGCAGACAAGTGAACAAATCATCCTTTCTTCAGAGTTCAGGAAAGGAAACCTTCAAAATCTGCCGCTTACCAGATTGTCTATTCCGCTTAGCGTACTTTAACATCTCTGTTGACTTCGCTGTTGGCATTGAAAATCGTTATTTCTAACACGAAAACGTCTCTCTCTAATGTAAATAATAAAATGTTTTAACATCATGAAATCCCAGAGTACATTGCCTCCACCCCCCCACCCCCACTGTTTCTGAAAACAAGTTAACATGCTAAGTTGTTCATAAATCGCTGTTGATAAATGGCTGTCTATTATATGGAAATAAAATATTTGAAACCATTTCTAAGATGCCCTCATGAAATCTTTGGCACTGCTCACTGTGCAGCTGGGGCACTGCAACTTTTTTTTTTTTTTTTTTTTGCAAACATTTGTGTTAATAATTGGTGGAACAACAATTTCATGAGAGACATCAAGGTAACAACAATTTTTATTACTATCATCATCTTTACAATAATAATTATGATTTAATTAATTGATTGATTATCATGTAAGTAATGTAAAAGATACTGTGATGTGCCGACTTTCATTGCAGGAAATGTCCATCTACAATCCACAAGTGTGTGATCGGTTATTAGTATGTTTTGCAATATACAGTATTATTCATGTTATTTTTACTAGACTTTTGAGAGTTTATGTAAGTAATATTACAATAATCATTATACAGGGATCCCTCACTTTGATGGTACTGAGGGCACAATGGGGACTGAGACCGCCGATTTCCGTGAAGTAGGATCCACCCCCCCCCTGACTGACGTATACGTACATGGATATGTGTATATAATATCACTAAATACATATTCAACACTATTTCTTTCTGTCTTCCTTTCGGCTTTTACCCTTTTACTCGGGAGTCGCCACAGCGAATCATCTGATTCGCACGTTTGATTTGGCAGAGGTTTTGCGTCAGATGCCCTTCCTATCACAACCCTTTTTAGCAAGGGACAGAACCACGCTGACGGCTTTGCAGCTCCTCTTTACGAAAGTCAGCAATGGTTCTTTTACATCAAGCTCTCACCATAGACAGTGACAGACATGGCCCGCCTTTGATAACACAATTAGCCGCACTGGGGGGGACAGTGACAACCTTGTGGGGACTCGAACCCCCAACCTTAGGATCAGCGATCCTGCACCCTATCCACGAGACCACCACTGCCCCAACATATTCAACACTATAAATACTTAAAATATCAATTAAACATTCAAAAATAATGAATAAGATGTAAATAAAATATAAATTCACACACATACCATACTGACACGCACACGTGGATGCGCACCTCAGGGGGTTTGGGTTGGTTTTTTGTTATTGTTTCTTTGAGGGTTTTTTTGTTTGTTTGTTTGTTTGTTTGTTTGTTTGTTTGTTTGTTTTGCATAATTGGCCTTGCCTTACGGCATTTTCCTTAACTTTTCCCATATTCTTCTTTAAATTCCTTATTTTTTTTATTTTTCAATGAATATTTTTGAAAACCCGCAATAAACTGAAGCATGAAGTAGCGAGGGATGACTGTAGTTACATAGAAAGTAATTTTCCAGAAGGTTTAACACCAGAACCTAACTAGAAAATTAAAAGTTCAACTTCGTCTTCAACTTAGACAGAGCATGTGTGTATCTGAAAACATGCAAGAGGTAATGTTTTTTTTATTTCTCTGCAAATTACATAGTATGTGATGACAGTGGTAATGGTAGTAATATATCAGGATGAACAAGTCATTCAGGTAACAGAATGTAACCAAACTCTTCTTCTTCTTCTTCTTCTTCTTCTTTTCCTTTCGGCTTTTCCCTTCATGGGTCGCCACAGCGAATCATCTGCCTCCATCTCACCCTGTCCTCAGCATCTTTTTCTCTTACACCAACTGCCTTCATGTCCTACTCCACCACGTCCATGAATCGTCTCTTTGGTCTTCCTCTAGGCCTTCTGCCTGGTAGTTCCAACCTCAGCATTACTACAATATACTCACTATCCCTCCTCTGTACATGTCCAAACCATCTCAATCTAGCCTCTCTGACTTTGTCTCCAAAACATCTTACATGTGCTGTCCCTCTGATGTACTCATTCCTGATCCTATCCATCCTCGTTACTCCCAAAGAGAACCTCAACATTTTCATCTCTGCTACCTCCAGCTCTGCCTCCTGTCTTTTCCCCAGGGCCACTGTTTCTAAACCATACAACATTGCTGGCCTCATCACCGTCTTGTACACTTTTCCCTTCATTCTTGCTGATACTCTCCTATCGCACATCACACCGGACACTTTTCTCCAACCATTCCAACCTGCTTGCACACGCTTCTTCATCTCTTTTCCACACTCTCCATTGCGCTGGATTGTTGAGCCTAAGTACTTAAAATCCCCCACCTTCCTTATCTCTGCTCCCTGTAACCTCACCGTTCCTGTTGGGTCCTTGTTGTTCACACACATGTATTCTGTATTACTGAGGATTACACTCCCTGACTTACGATCATCCGTATATCATATACGTATATCATATATATTTATGGTTTTTTCTTTCCAAAAAAAAAAAAGTAAAATTTTGAGTACGCTGACATAATGACGCAATAACGCTGCATTCATTGTTTACAAACTACAGAGTATGTGTATATATATATATATATATATATATATATATATATATATAATTTTAATTTAAAAAAAAAAAAATATATATATATATATATATATATATATATATATATATAAAAATAAAAAAATAAAAATTCGTTGTGAAACTCACATGTACGCAGGCGGAAGGGCGGGACTCAAGGCAGGCTGTGTCTATTGTTTCCAAGTGCCCCTCCTCCCCAGTTCAGGCAGGGACCGCCCACTCAACTCAATCTCGCAAGCTGATTGGCTTAGACGTGTGACGCTGTTGCCTCCCACCCATTCAATTCAATCTCGCAAGCTGATTGGCTTAGATGTGTGATGATGTTGCGCGTGTATGTATATATACACACATACAGTTCATGCCACAGGAAAGTTCAGTCAACAAACTTGTTTGCTTCAATGGTCACCAATTGCTTGATTCATTAATTAATTGATTTGGCCAAGGAATTTAAATGTTCTTATGTTTATTAAGTTAAACCTTCTATTAATCTGTAAAATAATTAGTAGAGCTTCAAATTTCCAAGTCCAACTATGATCTTCCAAGTGTTGTTATCAGTCTGACAAAGGAATATGCACAAAGGCTGGAATTCAGAGAGATTTTTTTTCTTTCATTGGCTGTAAGAAGCCATTGTGTTTGGTGGCTCTCAATTATTTAGAGCAAACTGAGGGAGGGACATTCTGAGTGAGAGGGTGCTTCTGTTTGAATGGCTGGGAGTGTGATGAGCCTTGGAGAATGCTTAATGTCTCACGGATAATATAAAAGGCAAGAGACATTGAGACACTGAGAATTCATTTAGCTGATGAATGGAAAAATTCTGTCTTTGAATTATTACCAGCAGACTGACTTACAGAAGCTTAGATCACTCGGGTGCTTCTGTTTTACTTTATCAAGTGAATGAAAAGTCTTCTTTTTCTTCCCTGCTTCAATAACATCTCGAGGACATCATCAATTAGCTGGCATAATCAGAGAAAAAAGTTTCTAATCATGCAAACGACTTCCAGTATTATGCACAAAGAAGGCCACATTTTAATTACCAAGAACTAACTTGATGTCAGTATTTCTTCTGAATGATTAATCCTTTTATTCATTCATTCATTCATTTTCTGAACCGCTTAATCCTAATTAGGGTCACGGTGAGGCTGGTACCCATCTCAGCTGACTCAGGGCAAGGGAAGAGCACACCCTGGACAGCTCACCAGGCCACCGCAAAGCATTAGTCCTTTTAGTTATTGATATAACGTTTTTTCCTAGTGTTAAATGCATACACAGCTCTCTAAAAGAAAATATGCACAAATGATTTTACAGTTTTACAGTTTCCTATAGTTTCTTCACTGCTTTACCACAATTTACATTATTGTCTCCATACAGACGTTCTGTACACGTAACTGGCAACTGAACAGGAAATTGGTTATTTCTCTCAGTCTTTGTCCAGATAAATATTTTCTGATCCGTTTAATCCTAATTAGGTTCACAGGGAGGCTGGCGCCTGTCTCGGTCGACTCCAGGCGAGGGCAGGGTACACCCTGGACACTTCGCCAGGCCATCGCAGGGCATGTCTTATATCCAGTGGCTTACAAAAGAAAGTACACCTCTTGAACATATTCACATTTTGTTACATTACAAACACAACAGTAAATGTATTTTTTGATTTCATGTAATAGACCAACACAAGGAGGACATCCCAAGTAGACACCAGAAGGATCAGGGATGAAGTTCTGGAGAAGTTTAAAGCTCAATATAATATTAATATATATATATATAAACCATCTCAAGCCTTTAAGATCTCACAAAGCACTCCTTAATCCTTCTTCTTCTTCTTCTTCCGGCTGTTCCCTTCAGGGGTGGCCACAGCAAATGATCTGCCTCCATCTCACCCTGTCCTCTGCATCTTCTACTCTTACTCCAACGACCTTCATGTCCGCCTTCACCACATCCATAAATCGTCTCTTTGGTTTTCCTCTGGGCCTTCTGCCTGGTAGTTCCAGCCTCAGCATCCTACTACCAATATACTCACTATCCCTCCTCTGTACATGTCCAAACCATCTCAATCTAGCCTCTCTGACTTTGTGTCCAAAACATCTAACATGTGCTGTCCCTCTGATGTACTAGTTTCTGATCCTATCCATCCTCGTTACTCCCAAAGAGAACCTCAACATTTTCATCTCTGCTACCTCCAGCTCTGCCTCCTGTCTTCTCCCCAGGGCCACTGTCTCTAAACCATACAACATCGCTGGCCTCATCACCGTCTTGTACACTTTTCCTTTCATTCTTGCCGATACTCTCCTATCACACATCACACCGGACACTTTTCTCCATCCATTCCAGCCTGCCTGCACACGCTTCTTCTCCTCTTTTCCACACTCTCCATTGCTCTGGATTGTACTTAAAGTTTTTAAAGTACTTAAAATCCTCCACCTTCGTTATCTCTGTTCCCTGTAACATCACCGTTCCTCCTGGGTCCTTCTCATTCACACACATGTATTCTGATTTTCTGAGGCTAACCTTCATTCCTCTCCTTTCCAGGGCATACCTCCACCTCTCTAGATTTTCCTGCACTTGTTCTCTGCTCTCACTACAGATCACGATGTCATCTGCAAACATCATAGTCCATGGAGATTCTTGTCTCACCTCGTCTGTCAGCCTGTCCATCACCATAGCAAACAAGAAGGGGCTCAGAGCTGACCCTTGATGCAGTCCCACCTCCACCTTGAATTCGTCGGTCACACCGACAGCACACCTCACCACTGTCTTACATCTCTCATACATGTCCTGCACCACTCTAACATACTTCTCTGCCACTCCAGACTTCCTAATGCAATACCACGGTTCTTCTTTTGGCACCCTGTCATATGCTTTTTCCAGATCCACAAAGGCACAATGTAGCTCCCTCTGACCTTCTCTGTACTTCTCTATTAACATCCTCAAGGCAAACATTGCATCTGTGGTGCTCTTTCTTGGCATGAAACCAAACTGTTGTTCACAAATGCTGACCTCTGCCCTTAGTCTAGCTTCCACTATTCTTTCCCATAACTTCATCGTATGGCTCATCAACTTTATCCCTCTGTAGTTGCTGCAACTCTGCACGTCTCCCTTGTTCTTAAAAATGAGCACCAGCACACTTCTCCTCCACTCCTCCGGCATCTGCTCACTCTCTAGTACCTTGTTGAATGTTCTTGTCAGAAAATCTACTGCTACCTCTCCTAGACACTTCCATACCTCCACAGGTATATCATCAGGACTAACTGCCTTTCCATTCTTCATCCTCTTCAATGCCCTTCTCACTTCACCCTTACTGATCTTTGCTACATCCTGCTCCTCAATGGTTACCTCTTCTACTCTTTTTCTCTCTCATTTTCCTCATTCATCAGCTCTTCAAAGTACTCTTTCCATCTTCCCAGCACACTTCTGTCATTAGTCAATACAGTTCCCTCTCTGTCCTTTATCAATCTAACTTGCTGCACGTCCTTCCCATCTCTATTTCTCTGCTGTGCCAACCTGTATAGATCATTTTCTCCCTCTTTACTATCCAACCTATCATACAAGTCATCATACGCCCTCTGTTTGACCTTAGCCACTGCTACTTTCGCCTTACGCTGTGTCTCCCTGTACTCCTGTTTACTCTCTTCGGTCCTCTCAATGTCCCACTTCTTCTTGGCTAACCTCTTCCTTTGTACACACTCCTGCACTTCCTCATTCCACCACCAAGTCTCCTTATCTACTTTCCTTCCAGAAGACACACCAAGTACTCTCCTACCTGTGTCCCTGATCACATTTGCTGTGGTTGTCCAGTCATTTGGAAGCACTTCCTGGCCACCCAAAGCCTGTTTCAACTCCTCCTTGAAGACAACACGACACTCTTCCTTTTTCAGCTTCCACCACTTTGTCTTCTGCTCTGCCTTTGCCTTTTTCACCTTTCTCACCATCAGAGTCATCCTGCACACCACCATCCTATGCTGTTTGGCAACACTCACCCACGATGACTTTGCAGGTATGCCGTGGGAAATTATCCCATTTCAATGAATTGGTGTAAAATAATGTAATAAATACCCTTCACCCCTTCACGTGGGGGGAAGCAGGTAGTTAGTTGTTGACGGACTTTTACTTTAAAACAAGTGGATTAGTGGCGCGTGGATGATGGCAGGTGGCGATGATTAGCAACACACAGTGACTGTGATGGAAAAGTTTTTGAAAAGGAAAAATACCAACTCTGTACTCGACCCTAGTCAAAATTTGGAACCACATGAAGGGCTTAATATGAGTGGAGGTCAAAAGAAAGCAGAGATGGTGAAGTCGAGCAAAGCTCAATGCAATGCAATGGAAGCTATCCGTCATTTGGATTCACGTTTACCGGAGATGAAACCCCACCACTACCGGTGTGCGGTGAAAGACAGTCCAAAAGTGGTATCTTGCTACGTAGATTTTTCAAGCCTGACTGCCATAAAAACAAGAAGGAGGGGGGGGGGGGGTAAGAGCTGTTGAGGAAAAGCTTGGTGTGCTTTTCTTTGATTTCTGTCAGGAGATCAGCTCTGTTCATCCACACAGACCCAGCTTTCATGCTGAGTGAGCAGAAATTATAAAAAGAGATTTCGTTGTGTTTTATTTGATTCCTGTTCAAGAAAATTAGACGAGAATGACTTTAAATTGTTAATATAGGTGACAAAGATTCAATTTGTAACAGTTTCAGCTGGTGGTGTGCCTCAAGATTTTTTCAAAGAAAAAAGTGTGCCTTGTCTCAAAAAAGGTTGAAAAATACTGTGATAGACAATATATGATGAGCACAGAAGTCCAACAATCAAACACCATTCAGGTTCAGATCGGAGAGGCCATATCTACCAATCACACCCTTCCAGGGCACAGTGACATTGACCACATTGGCATTAAAATATCCCAGGGCATTGAGGGAGTACTCATGTGAGCACCCACTAACACATTCCCTAGGGCTTCTAAAAGGGTGGGTATACAGAACTGTCATTGGTGCATAAACACAATTAATAGTCAGGACTCATCCCAACTCCTCGAGATAGATGGCAGCTACCCTTTCATCAAAAGAGCAGAACCCCAACACTCTAACCCTCGAAATCCTCTATAAGAAGTATTTCAAGGCCGCAGTCTCCCTTGCCCAGATGCAGGTTGTCATGGTCACCCCAAAGCCAGGCCTAGGGAGGGACACGAAGGCAAGTGTGTGGTGGTCATGAAGCTCAACTGGGCCCATCCTGTGTAGGAGACATTTGTCGCCCTCCCATGGACCCACCATTTGTGGGATGGACTATAAGGGTCAGGTGCAGTGTGAACCTGGTGGCAGCCGAAGGTGTGGGTTTTGCTGGACCGATCCTCGGCTATTGACTCTGGCTTTTGGGACATGGAATGTCACCTCTCTGGTGGGGAAAGAGCCTGAGCTGGTGCACGAGATTGAGAGATACCGTCTAGATAGTTTATAGTCAGACTCACCTCGGCACATCGCTTGGGCTCTGGAACCACCCATCTGAAAGGGCACTCTACCATGTTTCAAACTGGATTAGTTTAATTTCAAATAATCAGTTGAGCTCATTTGCATGCCTTTGGATAGGATTACGGAGTGAAAACATTACAAAACCGCAATTTGCGGTTGTCACGATTCATTCTCAAATTTGTTGTGCAACATCGCATGGTTGTAACATGGACATCACATTTTGGTCGCTTGGTTTGTGAGTTCAGTGCAAAAAAATTAAAACATGTTTGAGATCTACATGAATGTTGAAAAAAGAGGCTTTACCATAGTTTCAAAGTCTTCGCAAACTGTCCGCACATGTCAAAAAAGGTCGTTATGTTTGTTTGTTTGTTTTTTAATCTATTCACAAAAAGGCAACAACTTGTAGACTTCCTTGCATAAAGCTTTACACTTGCTTGCATTCAGCATATTCCATTTCCCCCCCATTATTTGTATTTTACATTTTTTTAAGCTAATGCAGAAATAATAATAATAAAAAAAAAAAAAAAAAAAACGGTTTGCACAAAAAAAACTGATTGTGAGAAAAAAACGTGACTTACAACAGCAGATTGGCTTTTAATTATTTTTATTTTTACCAAACATCTGCAAACTAATCACAAATTACTCAAAATTCCTAAAAAAAAAAATAATAATAATAAATAAATAAATCAATAAATTGGCATCAGTAGCTTTTTTTATCGCAGCTCTTGTTTAATCACCCCCATAAATGTGGGTAAGGAAGTAAAGTACATAACCACTGAGCCACCATGCACGATCACACACTCTGCAACAGATTAAAACTATTTCATGATATTACTTCATACTCACTCTAGTAATGTGTACATTACAGCCATTTACTTTTACATTATTTTGATAAAAAAAAAAAAACAGCAATTTAGAGTCAATTTCTGTAGCATAATATAATAAGTGAAATTTTCTTAAAGTATTTTATTAAATTCAATCCATGTTTCCGTATAACAGCAGCATTTGAATGCAACAGAGATGAAGGTGGATGTAAATGTAGATACAATGAGTTTTTGTTAAAGCAGAAGCAGACAGTCCAAAAGACACAATCCAAAATCAGACAGAGTGCAATCACTCAAGCAGACGGTTAATCAGAGGCAAAAATGAAAAGGCAAGCAAAACACCAAACACTGAGAGCATACAAAGAGCAAAAGCTTCGAATGCATAGGCAACAAGACACAGGAGCAAGATTTTACACAGATCATGTTCAAACAGAATCTTATTATAGTGTGTGCAATTAGTGAAATAGAAGTCAGGCATACACAGCATGTGACAGAGTCATGCAAGGAAGTGTCCCTTGTCTGGTGGTAGTTAGTGAAGTGCATGCTGGGAAACTGGAGTGCACCTTAAGGAAGCTGTGAAAGACTTAAAAAATCAGTTTATATTTTAAATTATTTCGGGAGATACACTGAATAAATAAATAAAATAAATAAATGCTATGCAGCACATATATATGAACTGTGTAAATATATATATTTGATAAAAAATAAAGCTGTTTAGAATTTTAGATTTAGATGCATAATATAAAACAATGTTCCATTTCATCAATTCAGTATTTAAAATATTTAAATTATCGATACAAATAAAGGAGCAGTCTAATTAATACATATTTTTAAAATGCAGACAGCACCACAATAATAATTCAAAATAAATAAATAAATCAATCAAAGCTTTACATTATATCTCTTTAAGAAATTTTATACTGTAGACCAATTATTATGGGCACTCAAGTCCCCAAATAATTGCAACTTCAAAGTTTGTGGGTGAATTTTGTTTTGTGATTACATCAAAAATACTGATCCAGTCCAGATACACTTCTGAAATTCAAAGCAAGATAAGGCATATTCATTATCGAATAAGCAAATTAAACATAGTAACTTCTCAGACAGCACAATAAATTTAACGTTAGTTTACTACCATCTGAGTGCTGCAAAGATGGAGCAACTTGCACCAGGGTTAGCTCTCTAAACTTAAAACATAACCTTTTTTTTATTTAGGGTGTCATGAAATAACCAAAAATTAATATATAATTTGCATAAAAAAAATCAATAAACTCTCTCTCTATATATATATGTCTGTCTGTCTTCCTTTCGGCTTTTTCCTTTTTACTCGGGAGTCGCCACAGTGAATCTGATTCGCACGTTTGATTTGGCAGAGGTTCCTGTCACAACCCTTTTTAGCAAGGGACAGAAACACGCTGACGACTTTGCAGCCTACTCTTTACGAAAGTCAGCAATGGTTCTTTTACATGAACCTCTCACCATAGACAGTGCGAGACATGGCCCGCCTTTGATAACCCAGTTAGCTGCACTGGGGGGGACAGTGACAACCTTGTGGGGAGTGGGACTCAAACCCCCAACCTTTGGATCAGCGATTCAGCGCCCTATACCACTAGACCACCGCCCCCTCTCTCTCTCTCTCTCTCTCTCTCTCTCTCTCTCTCTCTCTCTCTATATATATATATATATATATATATATATATATATATATATATATATATATATATATATATATATGTATATATATATATATATATATAGATATAGATATATATATAGATATATATATATATAGATGGAAAAAGAAAAAAGCATGTGACAGGGTGCCAAGAGAAGAACTGTGGTATTGCATGAGGAAGTCTGGAGTGGCAGAGAAGTAAGTATGTTAGAGTGGTGCAGGACATGTATGAGAGATGTAAGACCGTGGTGAGGTGTGCTGTCGGTGTGACCGACAAATTCAAGGTGGAGGTGGGACTGCATCAAGGGTCAGCTCTGAGCCCCTTCTTGTTTGCTATGGTGATGGACAGGCTGACAGACGAGGTGAGACAAGAATCTCCATGGACTATGATGTTTGCAGATGACATCGTGATCTGTAGTGAGAGCAGAGAACAAGTGGAGGAAAATCTAGAGAGGTGGAGGTATGCCCTGGAAAGGAGAGGAATGAAGGTTAGCCTCAGAAAATCAGAATACATGTGTGTGAATGAGAAGGACCCAGGATGAACGGTGATGTTACAGGGGGCAGAGATAAAGAAGGTGGAGGATTTTAAGTACTTAGGCTCAACAATCCAGAGCAATGGAGAGTGTGGAAAAGAGGTGAAGAAGCGTGTGCAGGCAGGCTGGAATGGTTGGAGAAAAGTGTCCGGTGTGATGTGCGATAGGAGAGTGTCAGCAAGAATGAAGGGAAAAGTGTACAAGACAGTGGTGAGGTTGATGGATCAGAGATGAAAATGTTGAGGTTCTCTCTGGAAGTAACAAGGATGGATAGGATCAGAAATGAGTACATCAGAGGGACAGCACATGTAAGAGGTTTTGGAGACAAAGTCAGAGAGGCTAGATTGAGATGGTTTGGACATGTACAGAGGAGGGATAGTGAGTATATTGGCAGTAGGATGCTGAGGTTGGAACTACCAGGCAGAAGGCCTCGAGGAAGACCAAAGAGACGATTCATGGATGTGGTGAAGGAAGACATGAAGGTCGTTGGAGTCAGAAAAGAAGATGCAGAGGACAGGGTGAGATGGAGGTGGATGATTTGCTGTGGCGACCTCTGAACGGAAAAGTAAAAGAATATATATATATATATACATATATACACACACACACACACACACAGTTGGCCCTCAAATCACAAAGACTCCTGTGTACGAAATCCCCAGATTACGAAAAACAGTTTCCTGAGTTTCCGTCCCCGAGATACGAAACAACCCCCTCTTACGAAAAGAAATTCAAACGCGCCAATCAAAATTTCACATGACCCACGAGTTGCTCTCTCATTGGCTGTCTCTCAACATCCTGCCCCGCTGGCCTCCCGGATAGAGACAGAAGGAAGCTTCACTCTTTAGTTTTTAGTTTAGTTTTTTAAGTTGTTTTACTTCAGTAAATGTTTTATAAATGTGGGTGCATTTGAGCTCATCTGGAATTCCGATCCCTGAAGGAATCAAATTAAAGTTGAGTGTGTCAAGCATGGAATGTGCTTGGAATTCCCGTGTGCGCACGAGAGAGAGAGAGAGAGAGAGAGAGAGAGACACACACACACACACACACACACACACACACACACACACACACACACACACACACAAAAAAAAAGACGGACGGATAGATAGATAGATAGATAGATAGATAGATAGATAGATAGATAGATAGATAGATAGATAGATAGACTCTAAGGTAAAACCGTGGTGTGATATTTTATTACTTGTGATTATCTCTGCTACATGCAGTGACAAATAACATCCAGTTCCAATTTAATTCTGGAAATCCTCTTGAAATTCAGGATTTAGGAAAAGTTTTAAAGCTGAAAGTTTGTATTTATTTAGGTTACTACTGCCTACCACTAGCTACCTACTGATTATTAATACACTGTGATATTTTGTGCTGTCCCCATTATCTAACCATTAAAAAAGTGGAACATTTTTCATGCAGAACCTTGAGCTATCTATGGCTTTTCCCCCCATTAATATTCCCAGTTGTTTTTTTATGGCCTATTCAAGCACCTCATGATCCATTATTTGTTTATGCCGACAAAATTGGGTCTTATAATTGAAAGAAGAAAGTCACTAGGTTGTTTATTTTTTGTCAGTCAGGCTAAAAAGGGAGTATCAGGATTAGAGATTTAATTAGATATAAAAGACTAAAACATTAAAAAAGAAGCAGTAGCCCGTGTCTCTAATAGCTTAATATAGTTAAATAGCTGAAGTGGCATTACTGAAAAATTTAGGAACTCGACAAACTATTTTTAATCTTTTTGTTTTGTTAAGCTTACCAGGACGTTTTCTTTCCTGAAAGTTTTCTATTCATTGCTATGGCAACTATTATGTGAATGCATTTTATTCATACTTACAGGTGATTGGCATTCATCATCATACTCACATGCATTAAAAAAGTGATAATTACTTTAGTTATTTTGTATGTTTGTAAATCTAGAGGGGAGTTTTAGTTCAATGTGGGCTACAAAAATATGTACAAACAACATCCCTGCAGTTATACAGTAAACTGTGATGACATTCCAAGCAAAGACTTTCTTAGTCACATGCTGGTCATGTGATTTTAGAAGATATGACATGACATTTACAGTATTTGGTAGACGCTCTCATCCAGAGCGACTTATAATAGCAATTAAGGGTTCAAGGCCTAACAATGGTCCCAGCCAGAACCGAACGTTCACGAATGCCATGCTAACGTTATTTGAACGTCTGAATGGCGTTTTGTTTGATCGCAAACGGTCATATAATGTTTGGACCGTGTGAATGACGGTTTTTTTTCTGTACAACCAGAACAGAATGTTAACAAACGCCATGCAAACGTTATTTGACAGTCTGAATGTCGTTTGATAGCAAACTGTCATAATGTTTGGACGTGTGAATGACGATTTTTTTTTCTGTAAAAACACATATTATGTCTTGTTTTATTTTTTTCAACAAAGATGTCACAAAAAATAAATATAATCACCGTGACAGTTGCTAAAATTAAATACTTTGTTCGTTGGACGTTAGTAAAAAAAAAAAGTTACATGAACAGTCTCTTAATATAATTTTTCAGTCAGAAAACAGCCTTTAGTATACTAGTCCTTCTCAAAAAATTAGCATATTGTGATAAAGTTCATTATTTTCTGTAATGTACTGATAAACATGAGACTTTCATATATTTTAGATTCATTACGCACAACTGAAGTAGTTCAAGCCTTTTATTGTTTTAATATTGATCATTTTGGCAAAAAAGTAAAGAAAAACCAAAAATCTCAAAAAATTAGCATATTTCATCCGACCAAAAAAAAGCGTTTTAATACAAAAAAGTCAACCTTCAAATAATGATGTTCAGTTCTGCACTCAATACTTGGTGGGGAATCCTTTTTCAGAAATGACTGCTTCAATGCGGGCGTGGCATGGAGGCGATCAGCCTGTGGCACTGCTGAGGTGTTACGGAGGCCCAGGATGCTTCGATAGCGGCCTTAAGCTCATCCACAGTGTTGGGTCTGGTGTCTCTCAACTTTCTCTTCACAATATCCCACAGATTCTCTATGGGCTTCAGGTCAGGAGAGTTGGCAGGCCAATTGAGCCCAGTAATACCATGGTCAGTAAACCATTTAGCAGTGGTTTTGGCACTGTGAGCAGGTGTCAGGTCGTGCTGAAAAATAAAATCTTCATCTCCATAAAGCTTTTCAGCAGATGGAAGCATGAAGTGCTCCAAAATCTCCTGATAGCGAGCTGCATTGACCCCGCCCTTGATAAAACACAGTGGACCAACACCAGCAGCTGACATGGCACCCCAGACCATCACTGACTGTGGGTACTTGACACTGGACTTCAGGCATTTTGGCATTTCCTTGTCCCCAGTCTTCCTCCAGACTCTGGCACCGCGATTTCCGAATGACATGCAAAATTTGCTTTCATCCGAAAAAAGTACTTTGGACCACTGAGCAACAGTCCAGTGCTGCTTCTCTGTAGCCCAGGTCAGCCGCTTCTGCCACTGTTTCTGGTTCAAAAGTGCACGGTGGCTCTGGATGTTTTTACTCCAGACTCAGTCCACTGCTTCCACAGGTCCCCCAAGGTCTGGAATCGGCCCTTCTCCACAATCTTCCTCAGGGTCCGGTCACCTCTTCTGGTTGTGCAGCGTTTTCTGCCACACTTTTTCCTTCCCACAGACGTCCCACTGAGGTGGCTTGATAGAGCACTCTGGGAACAGCCTATTCGCTCAGAGATTTCTTTCTGTATCTTACCCTCTTGCTTGAGGGTGTCAATGATGTCCTTCTGGACAGCAGTCAGGTCGGCAGTCTTACCCATGATTGCGGTTATGAGTAATGAACCAGGCTGGGAGTTTTTAAAATATGTAAAGTAATCACTTGTGTCGAACTGGAAATTAATATTTTGTGTGTAAAGTTGAAACTGTTGTATATCGCACTAGACCCATGTAGGCGATCATTCAGTATGGTATGATATATGTGTTAAAATCATGACACGAATCGCTTCACTACTGGTATTATTTGAATATTATTCGTAGTTAGTCCCAAGCTGTGTTATCGTCCTAAATTCTCGGGCCTAACTATCGAGTAAACTTTGCAATGTTGAAGGCTTCTTTTTTTTGTGCAAATGTGCATGTGAAGGCCTTAATAGAGGTTTTGCAGCTCACATCATGCATACATTATCCCAATGTGGGCTTCGTTTATACCGCCATATTGGTGTTAAAACAAACCATTCACTCCGGCCCCAACACAGTAGCACACGCGTGTGTAAGAGATTAATACTGCATTTATTTATTAAATAAGGGCAAAATGGCACTTAACTGTGTTGCTGTCGGTTGTACAAATTATAGAGGAAAGAAACCAGGTGTTAAATATCATGGATTCGCTGCTAATAAAGCCCGACGAGAGAAATGGATTTCTGCTTTGAAAAGAGCTGATACCGACAACAAAAGGAAAGATTGGCGACCAGCTCCTACCAGTCGTGTATGTAGCCAACATTTTGTTGGAGGCAAGCAATTTTTATCAGTAGATATATTATTATTTATTGTCTTAACCACAGTTTTATGCTACTTAACTGTATATCTGGTGTCCATTTATAAGCTGAGGGCAGATAAAATGCTATTTAGTCTTTATTATAACATGTACAGTATATATAATATAACTATTATAATACTTCATAGATTTAGATCCACATGCATGTGTTTAATATATAATGTAGGCAAAACGATAAAAAAAAAAAAGTGAGTCATAATTATCTTTTCCATGATTAATACTTTGGTGTCCTCACACAGCTTGCCCTGGGCAATATTAGAGGCTTTCCTGGGTATAATACGCTCACGAAGTGCCGAAACCCATCTGGATAAAAAATACTGATACGCTTCCCAGATTGAACTTTAACAGTCTTTAATCCGTGTTCTAACACACACAGCAAACATGCCGGTCTTTGGGTTCCACTTCACTTGTTTAATCCCACAATGCATTACAGAACCGGAATGTACCAAGTTCCGGGGAGGGGGGAATCATTAACAATGATTGCAACACTCTAAGCCCTTTGAAAGTTTTCAGTTTTTCGTGAGTATAATCAGATGTGCGATTCATCAAATAATTATAGATATCTGGGTCTGTTAAACCAGGGATCCTGTCCGTTGCTTCATCCATGCAGTTAACAAACAAACCATCGGGCAAAACGTATGGCTCATTTGTTAGCCCTGATAACCGTAGTTTTTGAATATACTGTAGTTTATGATCGTTATCATAATTACCAGGGAGCTCGGAAAGCACTGAGATTGTATTACGGCTGTCAACATTCATATTTATATAATCCACTATGCTAAGAACAGGCACCTCTATTGCAAAGCATACGTTTGTTTTCACTCCAATATGGCGGCATAAACAGAGTTGCTACTCGGCGTGTCATGTGACTGCAAAACCTGTATAGGCTATTCTAACGCCAGGCCTGGCCATTCAAGGAGCTCGATCGAGCACCGAGTGCATATTTTTGATTTAGTTGCTGTCAAACAAAAAATATTCTATATTCATAAAAACTTAAAAATACTTGATAGGCGTCCCTTAGCTCGTAACCCTCCTTAAAAACATCTCGGAGAGCAGTTCATAGCTCTCCTGAAATTTTCAAATGACCAGGCCTGTATCGGCCCTATAATTATATATTATATCGAGTTTAATAAATCTATTATAGATCTATAGCCATTATAGGCCCACACAGGTGGAATTATTCTTAGTTAGAACTGCTCAGCCGATTTTACCAAATTAATGTTGCATGTTAAAACTGTTAGATTTAGTTAAAAAAAAAAAAAAAAAAGGTAATTAACTTACCCATGTTGTAAACCTTCTGTTAGTTAATGTATATAGCTGAACCAATTTAGACTAAGATCACAAGTTGCATGCACTGAAGCCCCATAAATTGAAGTGCCGAGGGATCCCTGTATATTGTTATTTTTTTCCTATAGACATAACAAAACTTTAAAATGTCAAACTAAGTTTCTGTGCCATATTGATTTTTATATATCAAATATTGAACATTTATGATTCAAATATAGTTCAAAATGATAGTTATATAACATTAGACCAAGCCCCCCCCCCACACACACACACACACACACACATCACAATTATTATACACTGTTGGTAATTTATACCTTATATTTTGAGCATGTCTGACAGTTCTGACACCTGTATGAAGGCTGCCTGTGCTAGAAAAAAGAAAAACAAGAGGAAGACTGTTGATAACGGTGAAGGGCAGCCACCCAGAAAGTCTTCCAGAAAAAACCTGTGTAATGCAAGCGAAGAATGTAAATGTTCAGCTTCGGCGAGGCTTACATGTAATTAATTCATGATGCATCACTATTAAAAAACTAGGACTGTTTATTAAAGTTTCCTTTTAAGAATGAAGGATTGCACATACATGTACATAATCATGCAATGGTGATTTTGTTTGGTTAGTCTGTGTAGTAAGTAACTGACAAATATGGGAAGCTTAATTACATGTACAAATGGTTTTACAACTTGCAAAATTAATGGTTATCACCATTTTAGTTATGAAAGTTGTTTGAATGTCACAAGGAGTGGTGTCTGTTCTACTTCAAAAATGATAAGCATTAGCCTGTGTCCCCATTTCTTGGGTGAAGCATCAGAAAACCACTTTGGCACCACCAAAGCAGAATACAACTGCTCTGAACCGGACTACGAATATTGGCAGGAACACAAAGGCATGAAGCTGGTACTTTTAAGAATCTGTCACGCTCACAATGGTAGGATTGGCCAGACAGATGGGCCTAGGTCCAATTATGGAAAACCATGGTAAATGACACGTTAGAAATTTTAATCAATATATAAAAGAAACAAAGTACAAGGTTTGCACCAAAGTAATAAGATTACAATTAATGCCTCCTATCTCAGTGTTCTGTGACGCGTTCTTCCAAAATTAATACATGTAGTTCCTGGTATTACAATTCAAACAAAAATATGACACATTTTCTCACAACAATATTTGTTAACACAATTTTTCACTAGTAAAGTCCGAGTCCGTGCACATGATGCACACGTGGTGTCCTTTTGTTTCCTTGAATTCGATGTACCCGTGGTTCCGATGAACTACTTTCTCCGTCGCACCTGAGTAGGAGTTGGAGTAGGCGTGGCTTACGTACCCACCGGACGCCTGGTCAACAAAACCAGATGTGTAGACGCCTTCTCTCAGTCCAAGGTGGACTTCTGGTTCCGTCCCACTCAGCTGACTCACAGTCAGTATGACACTCCCTTAAGATCTAAAACAATTCCAACATACCCATTGGGATACTGTGTTTGTCTTAATTCATGTTTAAACTATTTCAGATCTCCATACGTTATGACCACAATTATTCCACAACTTATGGATAAGGCAAAAAATCTGGCAACTCACCCAAATCTTAGCAGTCTTACACCCGTACACGAATTCCTAGGTTTCTTCTCATTAAACCTAGAAGCAGACTTTATACCTTTACAAGGCCCACCTATCACAAATCTCTTTATTAGAGCCTCATCAATTTCTACCTCTGGATAAACGTGCTTTCAGCAAACAGCATTCAACTGACTGCTGATGACTGGAGTCTCTTGCCACTGAGCTTCCCTTTCTTATGGGAACTACCTAATTAACTCTAATCACTTGATGAGACAGACCTGGTGTCCACAGTGCAGTCAAAAGTAGTATCTAACCAGTCATGACACCCTTCAGGCAGTCATTCATACCCCCCCCCCATCCCCCTTGTGGTGAATGTTTTTTTTTTTTTTTTCCTTTAGAAAAAAAAAAAAAAAAAAAAAAAAAAATGTTACATTTTTTCACAAAACAGTTCTACCTTTTAACTCCCTTTTTCATTCTCCAACAAGGAATTTCTGCAGAACCACAGGCAACCAGATATGTTGTAATTCCTCAACAAGGCATCCGCCAGTACATTCTCTTTTCCTGGAATGTGCTTTATAATTAACGCAAATTGTTGGCGATACATACGCCATCTTAATACTCTTTGATTGGTGCGCTTTGTCTTATTTATAAAGACTAACAGAGTGTGATCAGTATTAATAGTGGTGGTATTTGACTGTATATACATTTGAAATTGTTGCCCTGCCCAAACGAGAGCTAGCCACTCTTTTTCCACCGTGGAATAATTTCTTTGGGAAGCACTAAATTTTCTTGAAAAATATGCAACTGGGCAATCTATACCAGCTGTATTGGCTTGAAGCAGGAAAGCACCAGCTCCTATATCTGAGGCATCCGTTGCAATTGAGAAAGGTTGCTCAAAATTTGGTGCCTTTAACACTGGCGAACTGATCAAGATCGCTTTTAGTTTTTCGAATGCCTCCTGGCATTCCCCTGACTAAATTAATTTTTGGTTCTTTTTAAGCAGGTTAGTTAGAGGTGCTGCTACTATGGAAAAATTTTGCACGAACTTGCGGTAAAAGCCAGTCATCCCTAGGAATCGTTTTATCTCGCGTTTCGAAGTTGGCCTAGCCACCTTTAATATAGCTTGAACGTTTTTGGCAAAACTTTGCCTTGACCGACGGTGTGTCCTAAGTATGTTATTTTTGCTCACCCGAACTCACACAAGTTTACAGTGAGACCAGCGGCTTTTAGTCTGGAGAAAATTTCTCTCAAATTTTCCATATGGTTGACCCAGGCGTGATCATAAAGACATAGATCGTCTATGTAGCATGCACAGTTCATCATTCCTTCTGTTACGGTCTCCATTAGCCTTTGGAAAGTTGCCGGGGCATTCCGAAGATCAAATGGCATGACTTTGAACTGGTACAACCCGAACATGGATATAAACGAAGTCGGTGGTTTAGCTTTCTCCATGAGTGGACACTGGTCATAACCTTTTCTAAGGTCAATCCTAGTCAAAACAGCAGCATTGCTAACCCTATCTATCAATCCGTCCACTCTTGGAATTGGAAAGCAATCAGCCTTAGTGTTTGCATTCAGCTTCCGAAAGTCTACACAAACCCTTTGTGTGTTGTCTGGCTTAGGGATCATCACCACTGGTGAGCTGTAGTCGCTCTTCCTTGGCTCAATAATACCTAGTTTTAACATTTCCTGCACTTCCTGCTTTAGAATGTCTAACTTCTTAGGGTGCATTCTATGAGGACCCATTTTAACAGGACTGTGATCAGTTAGTTCGATGTCATGCATGACTAGATCTGTAGGTAGGTCTGAGAATACTTCTGAATATTCCTGGAATAAACCATTCAATAGACACAATTTACATCTTGGCTTGCGCACGGCATCGTGGGATCTCGACTACCAAATGTGGCGGAAGTAAACCTTGATGTGGATGAGAACTGCACTATCAATGCGTTTAATTTATGGAAAGTTCCCGACCTTCGGGCATATTGTATACGTAAGGGTCTTCCCGGTTGTTCCCGCAAGCGTAAAGATGAACTTTTGCGCTTGCATTTGCGGCGACGTTATAAAAACTGCCGATAGTTTTGCCAAAGGCTGAGGAATCTAAACAAGTCCAACGTGACTATGCCAGCTGTTTGACATTTGAATTGGATGAGGAAATTGTGACAATTTCCGACCCCTTGGGACTTGAAGATGGCTGGGAGACAGAAAATGACGTCTTATCGAAGTGGCCGCCGTGTATGTATGCTGACATAGCAGATTTTTTGATAATGAAGGACAAGGCACCCCTACTAGCGCGACTTCGTAATGGCTGTCTACGAATAATGGCTAACGTAATACGTAATGGCTGTCTTTGCTCGAGATGATCCATGCTGTTCCTACAGTTCACTACAGCATAATGCGCACCTGGCATGTCAATTATTTAAGGCTGAAGGCAGACTTTAAGCAGCAGCTGTTCGAATGTGTTTCCATACAACAGCAAGTGCCTGCAATAAAGTTTGGTAGCAGTGACCCTTGGATCAGCTGTTGGGTCACGTTCCCCGCACATGCGCAGTTGTAATGCGAATTTTGTCTATTGGTCTACTTGGTCAGGCAGTAATCCTGTAATGAGTGGTTCAGTTGCAGAGTTCTCCACCTTATAATCTAGGGAATCGTTTTCTATCTCAGAATTAGTTTCTGGGTCGGTCTCTAAAGACTGGCTCACACTAATAGACTTTGCGTCAGCCTCCCTTTCATAAAAGGGCTTCAACATATTAATGTGGCACACCCATTGCTTTTCAATTAAAGTTTGCCTGTTAGCCTTAATAGATATTTTATCACACTCTGGATCCTGCGTCATAAATCCTGCATGGGACGAGTCTAAGTCAATCCAAAAAGTATCTGCTAGTATCTCACTTTCAGGGACGCTCTCCGAGGTTTCTGGAGTGATTCTGGCCTCAGTAGACACTCACACTTGCTTCACTAAAAGTTTCAGTTTGAGACCTCGTCACCGCACTCGGGAAAAGACTGAACAAGTGGTACTACATGCACCACATCCTGCCCTAGAAGTAGAAGTAGAAGTGCCATTCTGCCTTAGAGAAGTATGAGGATCTATCATCAACAGACAATGACTAAATCCCCGAGGTTTTGGATATCATCACTGCAGAACTAAAGGCTGAAGCGAAAGAAAATCTGAAGGTGAAAAAGAGAACTCAACATGAACAGTTAGCCATTCTTGTCCATGCAGGGGAGAGGGCCAGTGCATCAGTTGACTTTGACAGGTCAAGAGTAGCCCTAAAACCTACCTGCAGCACAACAGCACAGCCAGCAGTCAACATGATAAAGAACCAATCAGGAAGCAGCACATGAGATGTGAATACAACCGTTACGCCTGTTTCAGAGAACGTTCTTCCAGATTGTGATGTGCCTGGCCATACTGGAGGGGAATCACAACCTGAAGTCAACTTACACTGCAAGAGTAAGTATTATGATTATTAATTATTTTTAATTTATATTATACTAGTCCACCTCATAAGTAACCACCCCTACTGCATAAAAAAATGTGATTTTTGAAGAAGGGTGGCTTCTTATGAGGGATAATTTAGTAATAAAACGTAATACTTGCTGCACAGAAGACTGGTATCTTGTAAGGGGAACCGCATATAAGAGGGACAACTCTATCTGATATTGTCTTGTGAAATATGGCAATTGTAATTTCAAAATGTATTGAACTATAAATTGTTTTTAAATACATTTCACTTGTGATATCTGTAGTATTTTTCTTAGAGCATGATCCAGTCAGTGGTCACTGCCAATAAATAAAAATTTATGTGAAATATCTGAAAATGTATAGGCGTTCAGCGTTTGATTTTTTTTAAATTATTATTATTGTGAATTTTAGTCACCATATTTCTTGTTCATTTCAGCATCAAGAACCCAGTCACCCGAGTGTTTAATGAAGATGCCACACAGGTCAACTTTTATCAGCAACACGCAGATGAAACTCTACCAGATTTGAACAATGACATTTGAATTAAATCTGATGCAGGTTTTACTTTAGATGCTTTTCCTGACACAATCCTCTGCATTTATCCGGGCTTGGGATTGGTATGAGAGAACAATAGTTCCGAATTTATTGTAAATGTATTTCGCCTTTTAATGACATTGCTGTGGAGAATTTTGACTGAATTCTGTTATGACATATCATGATACTGAATTTTGTACAATACAGTCATCACTTGCCACTTCGCGATTTGAGCATCGCGATCTTGGTACATCACGGTATTTTTAATAAGAAATAATTTTTTTTTAAAAATTCAGAAAAAATTCAAAATTTGCGCTGAAACTCACGTGTAAGCAAAAGGAAGGCAGGGACACAAAGCAGGCTGCGTCCATTGTTTCTAAACGACAGACTGAAGTGCCCCTCCTCCTCAGTTCAGGCAGAGACCGCCCACTCAACTCAATCTCGCAAGCTGATTGGCTTAGATGCGTGAAACTATTGCCTCCCGCCCACTCAACTCAATCTCGCAAGCTGATTGGCTTAGACGCGTGACGCTGTTGCCTCGCACATTCCCGCGGGATTTTTTGTGATTTTGTGATCTTACTGTATCGTGTTTGTAAACGTCCTGCACCGCGGAGAAGAGCTACAGTATTGTCAGAGGTGAGTACAGTACTTAAAGTATTTATATATAAATTCTATTTAAATAGTAATACATTACAGTATTTACATATGCATATAACTGTGTAGCATTTAATATACACTTCTTGATATTGTATAGACACGAAAACATATAGAAATGAGACAACATGGTAGAAATGGGGGGCGGGGGCGTTCCTACTGAGCAGTTTTTCGAATATTGCGGCCGGGTCTGGTCTACATTATCCGCGATATTCAAGGGATGACTGTAGCTGTACAATAGATCGGCTTTGATTTGCTGTGATATAGATGTTGTGCATTATGAAATACATGTGTTTTGTTTTTTTTTGTTTGGTTTTTTTTTTTTTTTTTTTTTTTTTTTTTTTTGAGGATGAGCAGGGTCAATGCAGGCATGTGGGAGCTGCCCCTTAGTGTTTACATCTCTTTTGATAATGTAACTTGTGATAAAGTCACAATTTTCTGTTTATTCAGGAACGCCAAAATGAAATGGTTAAGGGCTTAATCACTCACAGTGCATCAGAATTCTAGACAACAGAAGAAAGGAACTCGGCAGCCACCTTCCGAATGAGGCTACCACCGCTCAGGTCGCACCTATTACACAAGAGGCAGGCCAGGATGAAGTGGCCATGACAGTTGTCAAACCCATGGCCAGTTCAACCCCAGAGATGCAAGCCAAAACAAACTACATCCAGACGACAACCAAGCAAAGAGAATGAGGAATGTGTTCATAAACAAGACAATAGGCAAAAAGAGCATACAGGCCATGGTCAAGACATGTTTATATGCCATTACCCCAGCATACCTATGGCAATTCTTCAGCAGCCAAGGAAAATCGGGTTCAAAGAAGAGCAACTTCTTTAATGACATGCCGAACATTTACAAAGACGTCTTGACAGCCACTGCAAGCGGTTCAAATCTTGACAAGGACACGATTCTTTGTGCAATTCAGATGTTGTGCAGAGCTGCCAGACAAGAGTAGAATAAAAAAAATACCTCGAACAACATCCGGAATTGCTTCCGCAACAGGAAAGCAAGTCTCAGTTGAGTGAGAGTGAAGCTACTGACTGTGAAGCTACGTGTGGTTCCTCACGAATTCAGAGAGACAACACTCCTGCACCATCAGCAGATAAAATGACCTTGAAACGAGCACGACGGAATACTTGCTATGTCAATACCACCAGGGAAGAATTTTCCGAACCTGATGAATTTGACATTGATAACCTATAAATAGAATTAGTGTTTTGTATATTAACATTGACATCAAATGTACAGCTAATGTAAGCTTTGGAGACTGAGAAATGTAAAATTCATAAGGATGCTATAATCAGTACTGTTTAAAATGTTCATGAAAGTGTCAGTCAAAAATTTGCCACGATATTAAATTATAAATGTAAACTGTTCATACAATTTTATCCTTTGTGCTCAAATAGTATCAGTGTTTACTGTAGTAATATCACATTTATTTCCAGGATTTTATATTTTCCTGAAGGCCAGCAGATCAGGTGCATTTCATATTGAGATACAGGA